>CAWUFW010007583.1:600000-842500 GCA_963921515.1 Calotriton arnoldi
AAACACTCAAGAAGCACAAAACTTTGCGATACAGAAAACGGACCCAAAAAGAACTACACAATCAACCATTAAAAAAACTCTCATTAAAGGTAAGAACAAAACTTTGTAACTAAATAAAGAAAATTAGCTTAAAAAAAACTAAAACTATAACATGTTTTCCTTTATATGTCACAGATTAAACTTCACTAAAACATCACCTTGAAAATTTAAAACAAAGATTTACTTACAAAACAACAAGAAAATCAACATTAAAAAAATATATAACAAAGTAAGTATATAACTTAACCAACAAATAGAGTAAACTAATAAAAACCAATTAATTTAATAAAAAAACAAAATATAAGTAACAAATATTTTTCTTTTAACAGATTCTAGAGACTTCAACAAAACAACATCAACAAAATAAACTTCATCAACTAAAAATAGTAAGTATTTTTTTTACAACTAAATAAAAATAGAGCCTAAATAAACAAAATAATCAAATTAAATGTAACACTGTAATAAAAATAACATGTTCCTTTTAATACAACAGAAAAAAGAAACCAGTGAATAAACCACGAACATCGAAAAATATTCATCAAGAAAATTAAAAGAAGACAAATATAAGTTTATTTTCAAATATAACAATTATAAAAACATGTTTACAGTTCAAGACTTTATAATTGATAAATATATATAAATATATTCACAGATAGACAAAAAAATGGCAGAAGGAGCAAAATTCATCACATCACAAAAGGGAAAACTACTTCTGTGCTACATGGGCTATACATTCACGCAAGAAAAAATAACAGGATACAAAACCCATTGGAAATGTAGTAAATACTAGTCCAATTCTTGCTATGGGAGAGCCACAACAGTCAAAACAAATGTTATTAATGTCAGGGAACACAACCATCCCCCCAATGTCACAGAAATCAAGGTCAGAGATGCTTTAGAAACCATCAGAGAAGCAAGCACCAGCTCCCAACAGACCAGTACCAAAATATTAAAAACGTATTAACTAGGATTCCTGAACATGTAAAACACACAAGATGATGGACGGAATGCTGCACATAGGCAAACATTCACCCCCAGTCACAGATCTGGGTTTAATCCATCGTTATTTTGCTTCACCACGCCACCCCAGTTCAGACATAGCCATATGCAAATCAGTCTTGACCCTGTGCCTCATGGGAACAGTCCAGACCGAACTGCCAAGCCATGTCTTCCCTGGACCGGAATCAAGCATCCTAGGACCGGTTTCAGGCTATCAGCCTTCATCAGCCAGGATAGCTTGACTCCAGTGGCGTAGTGAGCACGGGACCCACGTCTGGGCATACCCTTCCCACTTAGGGCGAAATGCAAAACACACAAGATGAACATGTGACAGGACAACTACCATCCATCCCCTGTCTCAAAAGATTAACAGCCAGAACTAAAAGAGCTACTGCTCAAACACCACCCACCCCCCAAACTGTTGCAGAAATAGAAATCTTACAGGAATATACTGTCACCCACAAAGATGAGAAATTCATTCTTCATGACAATAACAGTCATGAAAAACGAATTATTATCTTTGTCACCAACAACAACATACAAAAGTTAAAAAACTGCGAAACATGGCTGATGGATGGTACATTCAAAGTTTGCCCCAAGCCTTTTTACCAACTCTATACCATCCACGACAAATATGAAGACACTAACATCCCCTTCATGGGCCCGATTCCGATCTCGTTAGTAAAGCCCTCTGTATGACTCGGATCCGGAGGGCTTTCCGAGCGAAACAGGCTCCCATTGCAAAAAGGGGTGGGGCGGGAAAAGCGTACACCCGCCACAGTGTGCATGCCTGGATCGGGGGACCCATGGGCACACTCCCGTTATAGATTCGGAGGGCCCCGGGTGAAGGGGGCCTGCTATGGCCCCCCGAAATATGCTTCCGACAGCCGTTTCATCTTGCTAAGACAAGGGTGAAGCGGCTGTCCGAATCGTGCATCGTACTCGCTCGGTCGGACTTCGGCTCCATAGTGCGGCACGATTCGGCTACGAACGAGTCGTACGGACAGGTACGGGTCCCGGGAATGATTTGGTCGGCGCATAGGCGATCTTTGCATCGTACTTGTTCGTTCGGATCTGTGTACGATTCAATCGGAAACAAGGGCTAAGAATCGGATCCAGGAAAGCCAAATCCGATTCGGAGGCCTTCCTAACGACATCAGAATCGGGCCCATATACGCACTACTCCCCAACAAGCAAAATACCACCTACATAGAACTCCTTACAATAATAAAACAACATACCGATAACTACTCCCCACAAAAAATAATCATTGACTTTGAACAAGCAATGATTCAGTCAATTTAAAAAATATACCCACACACTGCAATACAAGGTTGCTATTATCACTTCAACCAAAGTATCTGGAGACACCTCCAAAAATCTACTCTAAGTATAGATTACGCCACAAATAGCAACTTTGCTTACCAGATCAAAAAATGTATAGCCCTGGCCTATGTACCAACAACAGAAGTAGCTAACCACTATAATATACTTTTTGAAAGCCCTTTCTACAAAGCCAATGAAACAAAACTAACTCCCTTCCTAGACTACTTTGAAGATACCTGGGTGGGAAGGCTACATAGGTCAGGGCACCAAAGGCAACCAAAGTTCCAAATCTCCTGGTGGAACTTCTACAATAGCACTCTAGCTCAAAAAGCTAATACTAATAACGCGGTGGAAGGATGGCATAATGCCTTCCAAGCCACAATAGGAAGAGGACAACCAACCTTACACAGACTAATAGAAGCCATCATAAAAGAACATAGCTATCAAGAGCTAAAACTAGAGCAATCCCAAACTAAGGGGGTCATTACGATGGCGGTCGGAAAAGCAACCCGACCGCCATGGTAGCGGAAACTCACCGCCCGCCGCTACTGCAGGAAAACCGACGGCTCAATTAGGATCCTCGGCGGTAAAAATCCAACCGCGGCGGAAAGGAGACCCGAGAAAACGCCTGTCGCGTGCGGAGAAGCCCGAAACCCGTCCGCGGTGTTCGGATTCGCTGCGGAAACAGCCCAAACCACCGCAACCACAGCGGAGACACCGCCAGGTTAAATATGATATCCCCGACATGACTGCGGTGCAGAGCGCTGTTTACGACCGCCGCGGTCGACAATAGTGAGGAATGAGAGAGCCCGCGGAAGCGCCGGAGCATAGCCACCGCTGCGTACGCTCCGTGAAATAAATGGCGGTCGGAAAAAATACACACAACATGCCCACAAAGTGCATCAAGCAAACAAGTCATGCACCCAAAAACACCTAATGCAGCCCAAAGACACACCCCATGGTAAACTAAAAAACTACAAATCCCAGGACGACACACACCACACCTGCAACCAATACCCCATCCTGACACACCCACATAGCCCAGTATAAATCCAGCCCCCTACCAGACCACAATCCTTTGCAAAACTCCAGAACTGAAGGGACATACACCACAGCTGACAGGAGAGGCAAATCTGCACAACACACACACACATCACCACCACCACCACTTCTACACCTGCACCTCTAACCCCTTTGCACATCACACACCATACACATCATCACCACCACCACCACCACCTCAACACTTGCACCTCAAACACCTTGGCACATCACACACCATGTCACCACATAAAATGCCCAAATTCACTGACAGTGAATTGAGGGTCCTGGTAGATGAGATAATCAGGGTAGAACCCCAATTGTTTGGTAACCTGGTACAACAGACACCAGTAGCCACAAGAACGTTAATGTGGAGAAGGATAGTAGATAAGGTAAATGCAGTAGGGACCGTGCCACGCAATAGAAATGAAATTATGAGGTGCTGGCACGATCTGAAGGCAGTGGTCAAGAAAAAGAGAGCCAAGAACCATGAGCTGGCTCACAGGACAGGCAGTGGCCCTCCCGTTCCACTCAAGACATTCACCGAATGGGAGGAGAAGGTGCTTGGCATACTGCATCCAGAGAGTCTCACAGGAATATCCGGGGGAGTGGAGGCTGATAAGTACAAACAAATGCCTAACATCACACTGATATGTACTTTCTTGCACCACTACTAAGCTATACCTCCCAGGTACAAATGCAGTCATGTGCACCACACTCTCACCAACACATCTCTCACACATTAATCCAACAGTCCCTCAGGTTCACCTCAAAGGTAGCTACAAACATCACCATGGGTACATGTTAACATGCTGCCAGCACTACAACTCCCACCAGGCCCCCTTGTCCTACAACTGTGCAAGATGGAGCCCTGACCCCCCCCATGTGGCAGCCATTGCATTGTTCACCTTAACCTAACAGGTAGGTAGCCATCCTCACAGGGAGGTGTGTGTGTGGTTTGGAAGTCTGCACTACAACTCCCACCAGGCCCCCTTGTCCTACAGATGCGCAAGATGGAGCCCTGACCCCCGCACCCCCATGTGGCAGCCATTGCATTGCTCACCTTAACCTAACAGGTAGGTAGCCATCCTCACAGGGAGGTGTGTGTGTGGTTTGGAAGTCTGCACTACAACTCCCACCAGGCCCCCTTGTCCTACAGATGCGCAAGATGGAGCCCTGACCCCCCCCACCCCCATGTGGCAGCCATTGCATTGCTCACCTTAACCTAACAGGTAGGTAGCCATCCTCACAGGGAGGTGTGTGGGTGGTTTGGAAGTCTACACTACAACTCCCACCAGGCCCCCTTGTCCTACAGCTGCGCAAGATGGAGCACTCCCCACAACCACAACCATGTGGCAGATATTGAATGTGACTCATCAAACTTACTGGTAGGTAACCATTTCAACTGGGAGTGGTGTGTGTAATTGGTGACACTGCAGTAACACCCACAACAGGCCCACTTCTTCAACAGATCAGCATGATGGAGCACTTGTCCCACTCATAGGCCTGTGACGTTTGTTCCCCCGCACATCACACCATACCACTTTGTCCACAGTCACCTACACAAATTATGCTAAACAGTTGTATTGTACTCAGCATGCACAAGTCTCACTGCAAAAATTTCCCACATTGTGTCTACTGTGCCAGGCATCACACACCGCAACACTAACACCTATCATGCTTCCCTGCAGCAGTGTCTGGCAGGTTGGCTGTCAATGTGCTAATCTCCCATGTCATACCACAGTGTTGCAATGTAAACAGTGGAAGTGCAGATTACCAAAAAACTCCACTGGACCTGGGACTCACACTGCTAAACTATGCACATCCCAACTGTCTTGCAACAGACCCAGCTGCCACAGTGCTGCACTGAATTGCATAACAAGAGTACTTTGTCTGACTACAATGCACAAATGTGTCTGCTTGGGACCAGCAATGTGTGTATGCATTGACAATGTTCACATCTCACACTGTCTGTCTGAACAGTGCTGGTATAGTCTGGCCCCAAAAGCACACATTGTCTGCACATGGATGACTGTATCTTACACACACACCACTGTTGATGACAACATGTAAGTGTATGGATGCCCCGGAACAACTGCATCACCAGTACTTTGCTCATGTTCTCAGGTCCACAAATACCATGAAACCATGATAGTGTGGAAATGTTTGCTGGGTGAGATGTTCAACCTGCTGTATGTCACCACAGTGATAGGAGCCTATACCACATGCCCCATTGTGCCTTCAAATGTTGGGGGAGTGGACCCCACAACCAGATACTTGGGACAACAGTGATGGGGTGGATATACCCCATGCCCTATTTTGCCTCCAAATGTTGGGGGAGTGAACCCCACACCCAGATAGTTGGGAAAGCAGTGATGGTGTGGCCACACCCCATGCCCTAATGTGATGTGAAAAGTTTGGGTACTGAAACCCGCACACACCTTCTGCTCACCACAGGCACGTTCCTCCCAAGAATGACTCTTAAGTCACATAGCCATGTCATTGCTCACCTTCACCTCAACCGGTAGGTAGCCATCTTCACACGGAGACGGTATTGTGGGGATGGCAAATTGTCCCACAAATCCCACTATGCATGCTGTCCCACCCCTGAGTAGGATGGGCCACTCCACCCCCAATCAGATTCATGTGGCAGGCACGGTCACTACAGGCACTGTATGGCACCCATATGGCGGTGCCTACCACCTGGCCCCTGCGGACTGTCACCGCCAATACCCCAGACACGATTGCGGTAGTCTCAGCCATATCTACATGTGTATATGGCGGTTGGCATGCACCGCTACCCAGCTCACGGTCACAACAGGCACTGTATGGCACCCATATGGTGGTACCTACCGCCTGGCCCCTGCGGACTGTCACCGCCAATACCCCAGACACGATCGCAGTAGTCTCAGCCATATCTACATGTGTATATGGCGGTTGGCATGCACCGCTACCCAGCTCACGGTCACTACAGGCACTGTATGGCACCCATATGGCGGTGCCTACCGCCTGGCCCCTGCAGACTGTCACCGCCAATACCCCAGACACGATCGCGGTAGTCTCAGCCATATCTACATGTGTATATGGCGGTTGACATGCACCGCTACCCTGCTCACAGTCACTACAGGCACTGTATGGCACCCATGTGGCGGTGCCTACCGCCTGGCCCCTGCGGACTGTCACCGCCATGGACCATGCCCTGGCAGCCAATGGGAAGCACCCTCGCGGTAGCCTGATGAAATTTTGAAAATAGCGGTAGGCGTGTTCCGCTACCGCGGAGCCGGTCATTGGAAGCATTCAAAAGATGCACCACCACGGTAGCGCGTGCCTGGACCCTGCGGTGTGTCACCGCCATGGTCCATGCCCTTGCAGCCAATGGGACGCACACTAGCGGTTGCTTCATATGGCTTTGAAAATCGCGGTAGGCGTGCACCGCCACCGCGGAGGCGGACATTGGATGATTTTAAAAATAGTAGACCTGGTACACCAATTGCAGCAGCGTGGGGCCACTGACACAGCCCCAGGGGCCTATATATGTATGGGAGGGTGCTCCACATTTCCACTGCTACCAGGGACTGCTGCCTGCCACCCTCCACCTGCTGCTGCTGCCTCCAGGGACGGCTGCCTGCCACCCTCCACCTGCTGCTGCTGCCTGCCACCCTCCACCTGCTGCTGCTGCCTCCAGGGACTGCTGCCTGCCACCCTCCACCTGCTGCTGCTGCCTCCAGGGACTGCTGCCTGCCACCCTCAACCTGCTGCAGCTGCCACCTGTCCACGATGATGTCTAGGACACAGAAGATCCGGGCCAGTCCCTTCACCAGCGAGGAGCGGGAGGTCCTAGTGGACGGGGTGCTTGCACAGTACCCAAGGCTCTATGGTGCCCCTAATGTCATGGTAAGTCTACAACAGTGTGAGTGAGAGTGCAGAGGGGGCACACGTGAGGTGGAGGTGCTGCAGTATGTGTCAGTGAGTGTGGGGCTCTGACATGCACTACCTAGCATGTTTTCTCCAGGGGGAAGGGCTGTGTAGCCTCTTTCACACGTTTCCCTGCATGCCCATCCATATTTGAGGGACATGTATTGTCCTGTCAGCCATACAGTGAAGCAGCAACTTGGTAATGCAGGAGTCAGGCCAGTGATTGCTTGTGTGAATGGCTGTGTGGGTCCCAAATGTCCCTCTCAGTGTCAGCCCACCTGGCCTGCACAGTCGCCGCCCAATCCCACAAGTACACATCACTGCATGTACAGTATGTTCCATGTGTCTTTTGTTCACACATCTTCATCAAAGAGCCATCTCAGCCCTGTAGATTGCACACGCAAGTCTTGTGACAAGGGTGTGTGTATGAGAGTTGATGTGACTGTATGTGAGCTCCATGACACAGTGAGCCATTCACAGGGCTAGGACATTGGGGGCTGCGCAGTGTTGGACACAGTGAGTCCACCAACAACCATGTGTTGCTATCTGATCTATGTGTTGCTCTAGCTAACAGCGGGCAGTAGATGTGGGCAGACTACACATTGCTTGATGTGCTGGCATCCTGCATGTGAATGGGATGTAGAGGTACTGTGTCCACCCTCCCACCTTCATGGATTCACGTGTGGTTCTCCAATGCGGTTGTACCATGTGCCATGCATTCTTGGCTCTGTTCCACATATCTGTTGATTTGGGATGAGTGAGTATCGTGCCACTGTATTGAGAGATTTTGGTAGTATACACTGTGTAACTGATGTATTACCCCTCTTGTCTCCCATGCCTGCAGCTGAAAGTCCACCAGCGTAAAGCCATGTGGAGGGCCATTGCCTCCAAGGTGTGTGATCTGGGTGTGTCAAACCGACGGCACAGCCACTGTCATAAAAGGTGGGACGACATCTGCCGGCTGAGCAAGAACGTGGCCGAGATGACGCTGGGGCTGATCCCGCGGAGCGGCTGGTTGTCCCGACGCAGCATGACCCCACTAATGGCCCTCATCTTGCCCGTTACACAGCCTGAGTTGGATGCACAATTGAAGGAGCATCAGCAGCAAGCTAGGGGTGAGTATTTGTTGACAGGTGGCTTTGGCAGGGAGTGGCTGCATGTGTCCACACATTGGACAAACTCTGAGCTATCTGACGTTGGTAGTGTGATGCAGTGGATTGTAAGTGGCGTCTGTGCTGGGTGCATCTGACATGCATTTGTCCCACCTGTACTCACTGATGTGATCTGCGCAATGTGCATTGACATTGCATTCAAAGTTGGGGCATTCAGGTAGCTTGTGCAGTGGGGTACTGTGTGAATTCATATTGATGTTGACGGCAGTGAGCATAATCTGAGTGTGTTTCAATAAATGCGTGCAATGCCTGACAGAAGTTTTCAGCTGCTACAACTTCTGAGGGCAATGTGCTACAGTACTTCGGCCCATGCAAGCAACATGGTAGCTGGCATGCGCTAATGGCCATTGTGGGCTACTATGTTGTGGTCTGTGTGTGTGTGCTCCCCTAATGCTCCATCCATGTACGTAATTGACACCATGTTGTGGTGTTCATCCTTGCCATCCTCGGCACCCTGTGTGGTCAGAGAGACTTTTGTGCCTGTGTCTGAAGTGGGCCACAGGCAGGATGTTGTGCTGTGTGAGTCACCGGGATCACTTATGGCTGGATTTGTTCTTTACATGCACTGTTGGGTTGATCATTGAGGGGGCAATTTATATTTAGTCAGGGTGAGGTGCAACGCGGATAACACATCTTCTTGAATGGTTATTTACCTGCACATGTTACATCAGTTGGTGCCACTCCACTAACACTAACTCTCTCTCCCATGTAGCATCTCCCGTGTGCGTTGAGGGACAGGGGACGGACACCAGCGGTGAGGCATCCAGTGCAACAGCCGCACCGGAACAGAGTGACACAGATGTGACCAGCGCCGAGGAGGGGGACAGGAGTCTGCTGGAGGAATCACAACCCGAGACGCAAAGCTCTACGTCATCTGACGCCAGCGGTGACGCATCCATGTTGGGGGCCACAGGGAACGGGGACTCTGCCTCCTCTTCTGCCACACAGCGTCCAGTGCCCAGCCTCCCATCTACTTCCACTGGTGCTGCACGTGTTTGCACAAGTCGAAAGGGAAGAGTGTCCTTCACCCCAGGCACTGCTGCCCCGGCCCATGTCAGCCCTGCAGCCCTCAGTGCTGAGTCAGTAGAGCTATCGTGCCAGCTGTGTGTGGGGCAGACAGCTCTCCTCAATGCCTTCCTAGACCACGATAAAAAGTTGGGCCAGGTGATAGCTTTCATGGAGGGCATACATTCGGATGTGGGTGGGCTACACCGGACTGTGCAGTCATTGTCCTCAACAGTGACGGCAGCCCTGCAACAGGCACATTCGCAGGGAGCAGCTCCTGTCCGTTTGTCCACCCCCCTGTCACTGTGCACCTCTGATGACAGTGACAATGCTCAACAGACCCCAAAGTCCAGATACAGCACACGCAGCACACAGCAGCAGCAACAGCCCAAACGGTCCAGGCCGCAGACACCATCCCCACAGAAAACTAAGACCACCCCAGAGCACAGAGATAAAAGCCCGTCAGGCGACGCCAAGGGCCAGAGGGGCAAGAAACAGGCCTCAGGGTCACAGGCCTCAGAGGCATCCCCTGCCAAGGACTCTCCTGTCCCAAGGACCGCTCGCAAAGCAAAGAAGGCAGTTTCCCTGCCCACTGAGGAGGTGTTACCTGCAAGGCTTACACTGGATGAGGGCTCTATGGCTGATCCACCCACAACCTCCACTCCCATCCCGAGCCCTGTGAAGCAGGCACAAGGGGGCACTGTGGGGGCTAAACATAGTAGAAAGGGTTTGGAAGGGTGGAGACAAGCCCCAGGGAAGCGCACAGCTGGATCCAGCATGTCCCCGGAGGGGGCCCCAAAGTCAGCACCAGGAGCAGGTTTGGTGGTGGGGTTACCTGTTGTGGCCACACCAGTTCCCATTAGTCCCCAGACAGTGAAGCCTTTCAGGATCCCCAAAAAGTGTAAAGGCACCCCTCCACAATCTCCTGCACACACTGTGTCTCACCACAGCATCAGTCCACCTCCCCGTGCCACCACCCCACCTGGTCCAAGCAGCCCTCCAGCTTCCCAAGCCAGAGAAGTCTCTTCCACAGATGTTCCTCACACTCCCCGGAGCAGTCCTCCTACTGACCGCGACACACAGTCACCTCCAAGTCCAACAGACAGCCACATCTGAGTGGTAGTCACCCTCACACACCTGTCTGTCCACAGCGGTGTCTGTGATGCCCATTGTTATCCCCATGACTCTGTTGCTGAGCATGTCATGGTATCTTCGCACACATTCGCTGTGCAGCTTCTGATGTAACTACTCTGCACATTGTACTTCCTTGTTGATCACTACTGTTTGCCCCCTTCCTGTGCAGCTTCTGATGTGACTCCTCTGCACATTGTACTTGCCTTGTGGTTCACTGCTGTTTGCACCCTGCCTGTGCAGCTTCTCATGGACTTCACCTGCACATTGGACTGGCCACTGGCCTTGTTGCTCACTGCTGTTTGCCCCCTGCATGTGCAGCTTCTGATGTGACTACTCTGCACATTGTACTTGCCTTGTTGATCACTACTGTTTGCCCCCTTCCTGTGCAGCTTCTGATGTGACTCCTCTGCACATTGTACCTGCCTTGTGGTTCACTGCTGTTTGCACCCTGCCTGTGCAGCTTCTCATGGACTTCACCTGCACATTGGACTGGCCACTGGCCTTGTTGCCCACTGCTGTTTGCCCCCTGCATGTGCAGCTTCTGATGTGACTACTCTGCACATTGTACTTGCCTTGTTGATCACTACTGTTTTCCCCCTGCCTGTGCAGCTTCTGATGTGTCTACTCTGCACATTGTACTTGCCTTGTGGTTCACTGCTGTTTGCACCCTGCCTGTGCAGCTTCTCATGGCCTTCACCTGCACATTGGACTGGCCACTAGCCTTGCTGCTCACTGCTGTTTGCCCCTTGCATGTGCAGCTTCTGATGTGACTACTCTGCACATTGTACTTGCCTTGTTGATCACTACTGTTTGCCCCCTTCCTGTGCAGCTTCTGGTGTGCCTCCTCTGCACATTGTACTTGCCTTGTGGTTCACTGCTGTTTGCATCCTGCCTGTGCAGCTTCTCATGGACTTCACCTGCACATTGGACTGGCCACTGGCCTTGTTGCTCACTGCTGTTTGCCCCCTTCCTGTGCAGCTTCTGATGTGACTACTCTGCACATTGTACTTGCCTTGTGGTTCACTGCTGTTTGCATCCTGCCTGTGCAGCTTCTCATGGACTTCACCTGCACATTGGACTGGCCACTGGCCTTGTTGCTCACTGCTGTTTGCCCCCTTCCTGTGCAGCTTCTGATGTGACTACTCTGCACATTGTACTTGCCTTGTTGATCACTACTGTTTGCCCCCTTCCTGTGCAGCTTCTGATGTGACTACTCTGCACATTGTACTTGCCTTGTGGTTCACTGCTGTTTGCATCCTGCCTGTGCAGCTTCTCATGGACTTCACCTGGACATTGGACTGGCCACTGGCCTGGTTGCTCACTGCTGTTTGCCCCCTTCCTGTGCAGCTTTTGATGTGACTACTCTGCACATTGTACTTGCCTTGTTGATCACTACTGTTTGCCCCCTTCCTGTGCAGCTTCTGATGTGACTCCTCTGCACATTGCACTTGCCTTGTGGTTCACTTCTGTTTGCATCCTGCCTGTGCAGCTTCTCATGGACTTCACCTGCACATTGGACTGGCCACTGGCCTTGTTGCTGACTGCTGTTTGCCCCCTGCCTGTGCAGCTTCTGATGTAACTACTCTGTACATTGTAGTGGCCACTGGCCCTGCAGTTGCCCACATTTGTTATCTATCTATGCACAAGTGTGAATAAAGACAGTTGTTCCTGTTGTCAGTTCTGTCAGTGTAATTTCTCAATGAAACTGTTTCTGTGTGTGCATGGTTTACTGTGTCACATGCTCAGTATGGCACTTCAACATTGGCAACGTTTCCATGTTTTGCAGGGGTGACAGGGACTTCAATTCTTACTGACTCTTATACTTGTGGGTGCAGTGAAGGTGTTTTTTGAAGATTTTCTTGTTGTCATCATCCTTCTTTGTCCATGTTGTCTATGGTGTAGACATGTCATGTTTGGAGGCAATGTCAGCACAGGGTGGAAGTTTATGCACAGGCTTTCATGCAGGTTGGCACGGGTCATGGTGTCTGTGTGAGCTTACTTACTGTGTGCCCAGCAGTGTATGTGTACGGTCCTCTTGTGGTGGTCAGTAATCCTGGTCCCATGCCTTACTTCCAAAATGTACACTTTGGTGGTGGAGAAGTGTGTGGTGTGAAGGGGGTGACTTTGTGGTGACTGTTGATGTGTGTGCACCTGCATTGTCAACTACACCCATGTGTCACCCTGGAGTGGTGTGCGTGTATGTGTACTTGTTGTGCCCTGCAATTGTGATTTGGTGCACATGGGAGTGTTGTGTGCTGCTGATGTGAGAGGGGGATGTGTGACGTATCCTACTTGTGCTTCTCAATCATGGAGTGTGTGAATGGGGCCTGTGTGTTGTGGTGCAGAGATGCTATTGTCAGGTAATTGCATACCTATGTGTGTCTGTTCAGTATTTGACTTCATGGCCTTCCTCTCATCCCTGTGCCTTAACATGGGTGGCCTTGCTGTCTCCCTGAGTTGTTGAATTGAGGTGCTTGTGTTTTGGGTTGACTCACTGTGGCAGCCATGTGTGATTTGATGGGCTGTGGGTGTTCTCAGATGTCTGTTGTCCTGCATGTGATGTACACATGCTTGATAGTTGTGTCCTTGTCCTTCCATTTGTGGGCACATCACTTTAGCTTTCATGTATGTTGTCCTCCATTGCTGCTAGCTTGTGGTCTGTGTATGTGGCTGTGAGGCAGGGTAGGGTGTGTCTGTGTAAATTGGTAGGCTGTGTGTGCAGTGAATTGTTTGATCATCAATATTTGTGTGTGTGTACATTTTGTGCTGGGGCTCAGTGTTCTTGGCATGTGTGTGGTGTTGTTGTGGTGTGTGTGTTGGCTGGGGCCTGGCCTTCTGTGGTATGTGTTCCTGTGCAACAAATCCTGCTGTGGCTATCTCTGCAGTTGTTAGGGATGTGGGGCAGGGTGTGTATTCACCTGTGTTGTTGTTGTGTAGGAGTGGCACATGGCAGGCACATGATATTTCCCTTCAGGGAGAGGGCTAGTGTGTTGTGTTTTGAGTAGTGGTTTTGTGTTGTTTGTCAGTGGCCATGGCTGGCACTGGCACTGGCCTCTGCGTTGTGTGCATGTTTTCCTGCACACTGACCGTGGCGGTGACGACACCGGGACATTTGTTCATGATCGCGGAACATGGGTAGCCAGGTTGTGGCGAGGTGTTTTTGTGACAGGTGGGACATGGATGCAGTGACTGCTGTGTGCCTGTCCCCACAGGGGTGTCTGGTGTGGACATGCACCGTTTTCGAACCCTTGACTTGTGTATTGTGTAGCATGCACAGTTGTGTGTGTACGTACCTGCGGCGGCGTCCGCGCCGGTCAATGACTTGCAGGTGGTGTATCATATACAGCACCGGAAAGGCGTGTAGAGCTGGGTCCATCGCGGTGTGGGCCGGGTGTCTATTTTCTTGCTTCTCTGTGGTGTCTCCGCCGTCTTTGACTATACGGTTGCTCCGCCGCGGTGTGCTGCCCTTTTTCCGGCATCGTGATTTGTTTGGCGGACGGGACGTCATTCCGCACGGCGGTGAGTGCTCATTGGCTCACACCGCCGCGCTGGCGGGCGCACTTTGATGGCGGTCGGCGTCACACCGCAGCGGACGGGAAATGGGCTCTGTCTAGACATGCTAATATGGCGGGCGTAAGGACTGCTGCCGGTGCGCGGTAAATGGCGTTTTCTCCCACCGGCAGTCATTGTAATGGACCCCTAAAATAGGCCCTAAACTCAGTAGGCAAACAAAAACAATGCTAAACATCATAAGCATTTTAAAATTACAAAACATTTAAACAAGATAATTCTACTCTTTTTTAAATTACTAATTATAATTCTGTCATTTAAAAATTAAAAACGTACATATAAATATATGACATAATATAATTATTAAAATAAAAAAGAAACAAGCAAACCAAATATTACCAAAAACATTTCCCATCCATAATAATAAAAAATTACTTACGGTTATGCCGCAGAAGACGGTCCTCGAAAAAGAACAAATCCATAGTAGATAAATCAAAAGACGAATCCATCCAAAAAGAAAGCCCCAAAAAAATGCAAAAATACAACTGTAGAAAAAAGGCTACAACGACGCAATCCTCAAAATAACAAAACCCTCAAAAACCCGAAAATTAGCTAAAAAAAAAACGCATCAACAAACCAGACGAAAAAAAGGAAATGTAAAAAGTAATTTGTTTCAAAGAAACAAAATACATTTCCCTTAAAAAAAAGAATCGCGTCTTCAGCACCATCCGTTCACGAAACGGGAAACCTGTAAAAAAATAAACCAACACCCTCCCTCGATAACATATATAAACCCACAAACATTAATTTCAACATGAAAACCAACATAACATAATTAAACAACACATAACTAACACTACATAACAATCTACTATGTCAAACACATCAAACACTAAACCTCCAAAACAACACCTAACTACACAAAAACGAACATTTAAATCACTAACAAATCTAACTACACTACTACTACCTCCCCCTACCCTAAAACTACCTTAAAAGTAAATTAAATCAAACTTACCTTAACCGATGAAACACAGCTCCCAACCATGAGGTTCTGTCTTGCAAAATGACCTAAAAACTAAACAGATAGACAGAAAAGTGAGAAAATGGAAAACAAAATGGTCGCGTAATAAAAATGAAAAAAAGACTGACTCCCCATAGAAAAGAATGGAGAAAAAATTAAAACATCCCAAAAATTAAGGGCCCCATTACGATCTCGTTAGGAAGGCCTCCAGACGAGTACCGTAACGTGCAAATCTGATTCGGAGCCTATGTTTCTGACAGAGTCATCACCCGCTCCGAAAAAATATATTAACAATATACTATACTTTGTAATAAATTCTAAATAACATCAACATTTCTGAATCATGTTTATCAATATTTTCAAAAATAATATAACAAAACCAAATAAAAACAATTTAATTGTGAACAACAAAAATAAATACGTGTTTGCAAATAAAAACATTAACAATAAAACTGACATACGTCTCCTTTTTTATTTGAATTTACACATAAACTCTAAAAGAAACTACATAATAAACCATAAAAAATTACTATTCCAACTCCAAAACCAACTAAACTCAGGGAAAGTGCTGGATAATGAACCATAAAAAATTACTATTCCAACTTCAAAACCAACTAAACTCAGGGAAAGTGCTGGATAATAAACCATAAAAAATTACTATTCCAACTCCAAAACTAACTACACTCACAAAAATTGCTGGACAATAAACTTAAAAAAATTACGATTCCAAAACATATAAACTAAAGGAATATATAAAAATATAAAACTTCTCAAAACTATGAAAAAAACAAAATATACATTTTTTTTTCAAAATTAAAAATCTTACACAAACTTTTTTCAAATTTGTCCCAAAAATTTTAAAAATGAAAAAAAAATAAACATATTATAAATTACAATATTTAACAACATTAGTAATAAAAATGTCATATAACCCCTTCTCACAAAAATTAAAAAATATAAATATTAAATTCCAATTTACAATTAAATATTTGTAAAATTCTAAATTATACAAATTAAAAAAATATATATATTAAAAGAAATATAAAACAAAAACAATAAAAAATAATGTAATTTTTTTTAATTAACCTATCATATATTAATTTAAATATTTTCTTCATTTAAAATGTTTCAAAAAATATTTTATACAATTTACATCAAAATATTTCCACCCAAAAAAACCTTTAAAGATTTAAAAAATAAATTATTTCCTAACTTTCAATAATTTTATTTTAAAGCATCAATTTTACATAAAATTTAAAAATATTTAAAACTTTAAACAAATATTTTTAAATTAATCCCCACCCTTATGCCCTATGAACCCAACACCCCGCTCTTAAAAATAAATAAAAATACAATAAAAACAAATATATTACCATTAAAAAATAAATTAAAACATGTAAAATAACTACTACCAAATTAATAAAAGAAATACATTAAACAAAAACAAAAACAGTCGATATTATTTACAATAATATTTTAGCCATCGATATTGTCAAATTCAATATTTCTACATTACACAAAAATCGAAATTTTTACCAACGAAAAACTTACCTCTATATTTTCCACCATCGATATTCTTGACTCGATATTCATGCAATTCGATATTTCTAGGTCGATATTCTGTCTCTGCACCATATGTTTGCATTTAATAGTGAATTTTACCATCAATTGAGAGGAACGGTTGTGGACACCTGCTTCACCCAAGCTATGCTAATTTGCATATGGGATTGTGGGAGGAGCAGGAATTTTTGATTTGGCTATATACACAAGTTGCTGCTTACTGTTAATAAGACTGGGATGCCAGCATAGGCTTGGAACATGTACCATGAAAAATAGATTTTTAACAAAATAAGAGAGACACTGACTTAGTGATATGAGAATTGCACTATATAACTGGTTCATATACCTTTTGGGAGTCGATAGTACCTTTTCACTCGGACATGGCCAGCTTTAGATGAAGGAACATGGTTTCTGAAGTTTTTTCGTATTAAATGACAAATCAAGCCCTGAAGAAATCTCTTTTGAAGAGATAAAACACCTTAGTTACTTAAGAAATCTGATTTTAAGAAGATTTGAATTAAGGAGTTCTTTTTAAAACAAAGAATTTGTGGACAAAGTTTGTGCACCCCATGTCTTATCAAGATGTATATTACATGTAAAATTGTGTGTACTGGTCACTTCCATGCAGTATTATTAGGGAGTAGTAGTACTCCTGCGAGGGACATTAGAAGACTGTTCTTCCTGATCAGAGCACCACAACAGTCTAACTAAATGCACTAAATGTGATAGGTGCGATATTTCTTGCCTCGGTCTCAGTATCAGAATGATCTAAACCTCAAATCCACCAGCTGGGTCAGTAAGACTGAGATTGAACTTTTGGATGTGCTAGTAAAAGATGAGGGGGACCTATAAAGTACCACAGCGTATAGGAAGCCCACTGCAGGAAATACAACCCTGCATGCCCACAGCTGCCACACAGCACACCCGATTAAGAGCATATCTTTTGGAGAATTCAATATGGCACCTAGGCTCTGCAGTACAGAGGAAGAATATACTAAAATTGAAATAGACATGACTGCACATTTTGGGGCCTATTACGATGGCGAGCGGACTTTGTCTGCCCACCACCATAACGAAAAAGGGGACCAGAGGTGCGGCGGTCCCGCGAGGCCAATTAGGATGTGCCCGCCACACTGGCAGGTGCATTCTGGACTTTAACATTGCGGCGGGCGGTGCTGTAAGCAGCACCCGCCGCAATGTTAAAGTGGCATGTTGTGCCTTGCCATGCACAACGTGACAGGCACTGCGTGGTGCCTGCCATCTTGTGCGTGGCAATGAAGGGGGGTACCATAGGTACCCCCCAAGTGCAGCCACCCACCCTCCCGGGGGCCCACAACGGGCCCCCAATGTGATTTACTGTATGCCTTTTCATGGCAGAGTCTCCGCCATGGAAAGGCATACCCACCGCACACATCATAATATGGATGGCGGTGCCTGCAAGGCACCGCCACCATATTGTGGGCTTTTTCTGCCCGGCCGGCAATTGTGACGATTGCCGACCGGCGGGAAAGCGGCGGACAGTCTTTCCGTCCGCCGCGGTACCCCCTGCCATAGTAATATGGTGGGGGTGAATTGTGGTATGATGGCGGGCGGATCGCCACCACCAGCCGGGCGGTGTTGATCCTCCCGCCATCATAATAGGCCCCTTTAAGTCTAGGAGGTACTCAGAGAATATACTTACAGCAGCTGCTAAAAGAGTGAGATCTCACAAAAGAGAGGAAACATTATTTGCACCAAACAACAAATGGAAAAGGAAGAGTAGGGAACAGAGATTCATTACAATGTATAATGTGAAAAATGTACAACTATTGGGCCGATTCCGATTCGGGCCAGAAAACGTACCGACCGACTCGGTACGGGAATTTAGTCCGACCGACACGTACCGGTGCTGCCCGACCTGTGTAGTACAATGAAATGCATGTGAATCACGACCGACTCGTACGGAACACAAGCCGAATGACCGAACCGCACGGAAACCAGCTATCCGGCTGGGAAACAACGCGAATCGAACCGACCGACACACACCAGGAATGAACCCGAACGAAACGTACCCGCGAACTCCGACCCGCGCAGTACGATGCAATGCGTGGAAAACCAGACCGAGTCGCACGGAGACCAAGCCGTACGACCGACACGCATACAAAACCCAGCCGAGGCAACCCAATACTCCGCGACCGACGCGTACGCCGCACATGAAACACAGCAGAAACACAGCGTGAACGACACGGAGAAGCTCGCACGAGACAACTGCAGCGTCCTACTCGGTCAGAAGAACGTCTCCTACATGCACAAAAAGTACAAAGGAAAAAATGCAAAAAAAAGGGCCAAACAAGCAATTACAAAGCCAATAAATACTGGGGGGAACATGGAACAAAGACACACCCACAACTCCACCCATATAAAGGCCACAAATCCCTACCATGATCCTTTGCAAATTCAACTGACCTGCCAGCACAGAACACCATCAGACAGCAACCACAGACACACTCACAGCTCATCCATCACACAAGCCACACACCATCAGCACCTCAACAAATAGCACCCTCACATACACCCAGCAAAACCTACACTCACACACCCTCACTTGCACACCCACACATACATCAATCACCACCACCACCCATCACCATGCCCCCAAAGAAGAATCCAAAGTTCCTAGACAGTGAATTGGAAGTCCTGGTAGATGAGATCCTCAGGGTAGAGCCACAGTTGTTTGGTACATTGGTCCAACAGACCCCCATGTCGCAGAAAACCAAGATGTGGGAGAGGATCGTCGACAGGGTGAACGCACAATCACCATGTTTGTGCACAAAGGAAGACATCCAGAACAGGTGGTATGATGTGCGCAGGAGGGTCAAGGCCCTACTTAAGAAGGATTACGCCTTGAGCCAACACACCGGCAGTGGCACTCCAGCCAAACCAGTATACCTCAGGCCCTGGGAGGAGAAGGTGCGGGCCATCCTACCACCAGTGAGCGTATATGGACTATCAAACATCCCAGAGCCTGGTGAGTACACAACAAATATACACAATATTGTGTGACAATACACACACATCACTGTCAAGGGGATAGTCAAACCATGCACCCTTAGCAAATCCACAGCAGCCAAAAGATAATCATCCCAAGATGTGTATGTCAGTCAGATAAACACAATACATGCCATTTCATAGTGATATGTAACTGTGTCATGACATGTACAAACCCAACAACAAATAGAGCTAGGCAGTGGCACAAATCTAACCAACAAACACAGTCAGATATGTAGCCACCACTAGAACACCACCTCACAGGGAAGCTCACTGAAAGGAAGGAATTCTGTGTATGCTGGTGAAGTCAGTGTAGCCAATAGCATGATGGGAGTTGTAGTCACAGATATTGCTCACCCTCACAATTGGCCCATCAACACCACTCTGAACCATGCTCACATCACAGGGAGTGGAAAAGAAAAGACAAGATGGCTGACACTGGGTACTGCTGTGGGGAGCACAAGGCCCTGCTGGGAATTGGGCACTAACAAACCACAGGACCACACTGTCAGCCATCTTGCCATTGCTGTCACACTCACACACAGTGAAGTCCACTCAAAAGAAAGGAAGTATGGGCATGCTGGGAAGGGAGTGTAGGCAATAGCATGATGGGAGTGGTAGTCACAGATATTGCTCACCCTCACAATTGGCCCATCAACACCACTCTGAACCATGCTCACATCACAGGGAGTGGAAAACAACTGACAAGATGGCTGACACTGGGTACTGCTGTGGGGAGCACAAGGCCCTGCTGGGAACTGTGCAACAACCAACAGCAGGACACCACTGACTGACATCCTGAAAGCCAACTTGCACTCCCTGCAATAGAAGCACGTTCCATGGTGGGATATCTGCCTGGGTGGGAAGGAGGACTGACAGCTCTGACCATATTTACAAGCAGCTTTTCACACACACCCCCTTAACACAAACTCCACACAACTCACCTGGGAGAATGCAATGCCTCACACTCTAATCAAATATCCCACAAAGAACCACAACCCTGGGTTATGCTGTGTGAAGCACAGGGACACTCATGGGACTTGTAGCCAAACAAACACCAGGACAACACTGTCAGCCGTCCTTTCAGCACAGGCACACTACCCCACAGGGAAGCAGAGTCAAAAGGAAGGAAGTATGGGCATGCTGGGAAGGGGGTGTAGGCAATAGCATGATGGGAGTGGTAGTCACAGCTCAACATCCCCCACCCACATGGCCCAGCAAGCTCACACTGAAGCATGCACACCTCACAGGGAGTGAAAAGCCACTTCAAAGATGTCTGACAATGCTGCTCTGTTGTGGGGAGCACAAGGCCCTGCTGGGAACTGGGCACCAACAAACAACAGGACCACACTGTCAGCCATCTTGCCATTGCTGTCACACTCACACACAGTGAAGTCCACTCAAAAGGAAGGAAGTATGGGCATGCTGGGAAGGGGGGTGTAGGCAATAGCATGATGGGAGTGGTAGTCACAGCTCAACATCCCCCACCCACATGGCCCAGCAAGCTCACAATGAAGCATGCACACCTCACAGGGAGTGGAAAAGAACCGACAAGATGGCTGAAACTGGGTAATGCTGTGTGGAGCACAAGGCCCTGCTGGGAACTGGGCACCAACAAACAACAGGACCACACTGTCAGCCATATTGCCATTGCTGTCACACAGTGAAGTCCACTCAAAAGGAAGGAAGTATGGGCATGCTGGGAAGGGGGGTGTAGGCAATAGTATGATGGGAGTGGTAGTCACAGCTCAACATCCCCCACCCACATGGCCCAGCAAGCTCACACTGAAGCATGCACACCTCACAGGGAGTGGAAAAGAACTGACAAGATGGCTGAAACTGGGTACTGCTGTGTGGAGCACAAGGCCCTGCTGGGAACTGGGCACCAACAAACAACAGGACCACACTGTCAGCCATCTTGCCATTGCTGTCACACTCACACACAGTGAAGTCCACTCAAAAGGAAGGAAGTATGGGCATGCTGGGAAGGGGGGTGTAGGCAATAGCATGATGGGAGTGGTAGTCACAGCTCAACATCCCCCACCTACATGGCCCAGCAAGCTCACACTGGAGCATGCACACCTCACAGGGAGTGAAAAGCCACTTCAAAGATGTCTGACAATGGTGCTCTGTTGTGGGGAGCACAAGGCCATGCTGGGAACTGGGCACCAACCAACAGCAGGACACCACTGACTGACATCCTGAGAGTCAACCTGAACCCACTGCAAGGGTGGCATGCTTCATGATGGGATAACTGGGCTGGGGGGAGAAGGAGGGCCGGATGTCCACCAAATACAACCAATGCTGTCCATGTACACATCTCAACATTCACATTGAAATGCTTCAAGTTTGCAGGACAATGTGCTACACCAATATCAACCTCTGACTGTGACAACTTAGGACAATGCAATGTACAGGCCCGCATCCAGAGGTACAGTCACAACTGTCAGGTGTGTGAACCATTGATGCCTGCAGAAACATAACATACATTGTGTGTGTCTCCCAAAAACAGGTGATGATGGGGACACAGCAGCAGACGATGAGGAGTCCCTGTCCCAGGCTCCGGGGGACACTGAGCTCACTGGTGTGGAACAGCCTCTGCCCTCCTCGGATGGCGAAGACCTACCTGGCCCCTCCGGTGTGAGTCATCATGCAGCACCAGCAGGACCACCATCTGCACCCCCTGCACCCACCCCTCCAACAACTTCCAACACACAGACCACCCCCGCTGACACGGACAGACCAAGGACCACCAATGACAACAGCACAGGGACCCCGGCCCAACGTGGAGCAACGGACAACAACCCCAGTAACAACACCCAAGGGGGCCTAGGGTCACCTGTGCGTGCCACCGCAGGTCCAGCACATGTCGCATGGGGTGGTGGGAGGGGTGGTAGACATAGGTTGCTGTTTGCAGAGGGGTCTGGACTGCATGATGACCCACAACTGGTACGCATTGCTGATGCGTACCAGAATAGCACCGGAGAGGTCAGCCAGGTAGTGGGGATCCTCAAGGACATTCAACAGCAGCAGGCTGCCCATCATGCCCGCTTGGACTCCCACATGTCCCGTGTGGAGACACACATGTCCCGTGTGGAGACACACATGTCTGGCATGGAGTCCAAGTGGGACACATTGCAAGAACTGACAGCGCTTCATAGGGACATATTGACATGCCTCCGCCAGATTAGCACCAACATGGCCACACCTCCCTGTGTGCCCACAACATCTGGTGCTGCAACAACTGCAACTGCCACAGGGAGGGAGGAGGACTCTGGCGGAGAGTCCCCTACACCGCAGCAGCCTGCACATGAGGGTCCCCCCCAAAGAAGAGGGGTCGTCTGAGGAAGGACAACTGAGAGGCCGATGGCCATGTACATCCCCCAGGAACCCAACACCTGTTCTGGAAATTCACCTTTGTGTGCAAACTGTTCACCCTGTCGAATGCAACCCAACTCTCCCACATGACATGGGGAGTTTAAGTTGGCCCAATGTATCAGATGACTGTTGACTTTACTCAGGACATTTCTGCTACCAAGACTTCCAACTCATCTGGGAACTTTGGATTACAATCCCAATGTACAGCACCCACCATCCTGTGC
Organism: Calotriton arnoldi; assembly: GCA_963921515.1. Classification (NCBI taxonomy): domain Eukaryota; kingdom Metazoa; phylum Chordata; class Amphibia; order Caudata; family Salamandridae; genus Calotriton; species Calotriton arnoldi. The sequence continues at coordinate 623,355 of CAWUFW010007583.1, forward strand.
ACTATACTCACACATGTATGTAAATAAACTCACTAATATACCATACTTGCCTCTGTTGTGATTCCAACGTGGTTTCTGTCATGGAGATGATGATCTGCTAAATGACACTGTGCATGCTAACTGCTACAGCAAGTTCAACACCGTCATGTGAGTCATGGCGACGTGACACATATGAGGGAGACACACCACTAGGGCTACACAACACATACACACCAGGGCCATCTGACTCATCGCCTACACTGATGTTGCCAGGAAATACAGTGCAATGCACAGACACCACACCTATTCACAGTCTGTGTTAACTAGCCCACAGGTGCAGTAAGCAAATGTCAGTCAGATGTGTGACCACAGACAACGCACATCCCAAAGTGAAGCACAGGTTTATTACACATTTGCAACATGTTGTTTCCACTACAGATGCAAGGTAATCCCACGTGGCAGTGGCCACACAGTCAACAAGTGTAGAAGAAAGAAAGTCCAGGGGTGTGTGGCACATCACCTGTAGAGAAACGACAGCTTCCACCCTGGAAGTTGAATCACGGTGTCGGGGGAGCACAGTTGACCAAACAACTCTGAAAGTACCCTGTGAAGGACAGAAATGACACACAGTCAAAAGCACTGAAGAACAGGACAGAACTGCAATACTCATGCCCAATACATGTCACAAGATACCTACACAAAACCAAGTTAGCATGTCAACACTGTTGGGTTGTACAGACTACCTGTAAGGACACATCGCTGTACGCTTCCAGTCAAGTAGAACATGGCCACACTCAAACAGCACCAGAGCACCACAAACACATATCACGCAAACTCACATCATTGACATGACATCTCTGGATACTCACATTCAGCTGAAGAAGTTGGGGATGAGCTGTGTGCGGACATCACCCTCATCATCATCACCATCACTGGCATCGTGGCCCAGGCCAGGATCCTCCACAGGTGGCGGATGTTGGTCATCATCATCCAGGATGAGAGGCATCTCCTTCCGCACTGCCAGGTTGTGTAGCATGCAGCAGATGATGACAATCTTGCACACCTTTGCTGGGGCAAATGGGAGGGCCCCTCCTGTCTTGTCCAGGCAGCGAAAGCGGCTCTTCAGGAGACCAAATGTCCGCTCGATCACTCTCCTGGTCCGACCATGTGCCTCATTGTAGCGCATCTGGGCTGGTGTCACAGGGTTCCTGAGGGGCGTCAGCAACCACGGCATGTTGGGGTATCCGGAGTCACCTACATACAGACAATTGCACATTAGCTGAGTTGGAAAAGAGGGTGGAATACTACATTGCAGAACACACACAATGGTACAAAGTCAGTACACACCGACAAGCCAGGCACGCTGGTTCTGCATCTGTGACATCATCCTCGGGATGCGACTACTCCTCATCACGTAGGCATCGTGTGCAGAACCGGGGAAACGGGCACACACGTGTGAGATGCTCATATCTGCAAGACATACCACCAGTGCATTGACCGAAAGGTAATGTTTTCTGTTCCTGTATGCCTGCTCATGTGCCTGTGGTGGTACCAAAGCACATGTGTCCCATCAATGGAGCCAATGACATGCGGCATCCTCCCCAGGGCATAGAAGTCACTCTTGACGTCAGTGAGTTGTTGACGTTTAGGGAAATAGATGTACTGGTTCAGGTATCTCAACATTGCCTCCAAAACATCGCGTAGCACACGGCTGAACATGGTCTGTGACATCCCACCAGCAGACGCCACAGTGTGTTGAAAGGTACCGGTGGCAAAGAAGTGTAGGGCTGCCATCACCTTCACCTTGGGGGTCAGCGCTGTAGGGTATGTCCAGCCAGGTTGCAAATGTGGGGCCAACCGCACCGTCAATTCCTCAATCAGCGGCCTGGTGAAGCGGTACCGTCGGATGCAGTCCCGTTCAACCATGGTTGCAAGGTCAGGGAATGGTCTATGGACAACTGGTGCCCTGCAGTGCATAGGTGAAGAAAGAAAGATTGTCAGTCACCCCACATATGTGGCATAGACCATACTCAATATCACATGATACATCATTACGAGACACAAGTACATGATGTGTGTGCCGTTCTGTAAGGACATGTATGGCACCTACATGGCCAACATCTAACATCACAGTTCAACATGTGTTGTCAACAAGTCCCAGGTTATGCTATGGGATATCATTAGGCTGTGTCACAGTACCCATGTACTGCTGTCACGTTCCAAACACACACCACAGTGACATGTGAGGACAGATGTGCCCCAGGCATCACAGCTCATTGACAGGTAGATTCCCAGGGACCCTGTATTGCCACATGGACACTGGCATGACATGGCGTATCATGAATACACCACAGCAAAACAACCATGACCCCCACAGGTAGTGGTCCCTGTTGCCTCTGCAGGACAGACATGGACGTCTGTGACACACACACACGCACAACATCAAAGTCCATGCACAAACAACGTGGATGTGGAGACTGTCTCCCATTGTGCACATGGAATCAGAGACATTGTAAACACAACATGCACACAGACTGTGGAGGGCCATCACTATTGTGGCAATGGGTCACCCTGTGACGTACATACCATCCCACATGGAACTCAGGGGGTATGTGACATGACATACACATACACAACCTGGAAATGCGACCATGCCACATGCTCTGAAATGAACAGTTGCACATCACAGTGGTCATGTGCACAACACACCAAGGATTCTGTCCCCATGAACACGTGCACAGCCTGGGAGTGGCTGCCCCCAAGTGCCACCCAAAAAATCACATGTTGACCCCCATACACAGAAAAGGTAATGCAGCCTTACATGCCTTAGGATACAGTGTGGACAGGCTGTGGTGTTGTAGGTGTGCGCCTGAGTCCCTGGAAAGTAAATGTGGCTGGCATACGTTCACCTGTGACAGGCATGGTGACATATGCGAGTGACTTGTACAGGGACGCGTTGTACAGCAATGGTCCGATCGGTGCGCACGCATTGGCCATTGCATATGATGTGGACCGAAATACGCGTTGTACAGCAATGGACCGATCGGTGCGCACTCATTGGCCATTGCATATGATGTGAGCGGGTACGCGTTGTACAGCAATGGACCGATCGGTGCGCACGCATTGGCCATTGCATATGATGTGGACCGAAATACGCGTTATACAGCAGTGGACCGATCGGTGCGCACGCATAGGCCATTGCATATGATGTGGACCGAAATACGCATTGTACAGCAATGGACCGATCGGTGCGCACGCATTGGCCATTACATATGATGTGAGCGGGTACGCGTTGTACAGCAATGGACCGATCGGTGCGCACGCATTGGCCATTGCATATGATGTGAGCGGGTACGCGTTGTACAGCAATGGACCGATCGGTGCGCACGCATTGGCCATTGCATGTGATGTGAGCGGTGCACGCGTTGTACAGCAATGGACCGATCGGTGCGCACGCATTGGCCATTGCATATGATGTGGACCGAAATACGCGTTATACAGCAGTGGACCGATCGGTGCGCACGCATAGGCCATTGCATATGATGTGGACCGAAATACGCATTGTACAGCAATGGACCGATCGGTGCGCACGCATTGGCCATTACATATGATGTGAGCGGGTACGCGTTGTACAGCAATGGACCGATCGGTGCGCACGCATTGGCCATTGCATATGATGTGAGCGGGTACGCGTTGTACAGCAATGGACCGATCGGTGCGCACGCATTGGCCATTGCATGTGATGTGAGCGGGTACGCGTTGTACAGCAATGGACCGATCGGTGCGCACGCATTGGCCATTGCATGTGATGTGGACCGAAATACGCGTTGTACAGCAATGGACCGATCGGTGCGCACGCATTGGCCATTGCATATGATGTGAGCGGGTACGCGTTGTACAGCAATGGACCGATCAGTGCGCACGCATTGGCCATTGCATATGATGTGGACCGAAATACGCGTTGTACAGCAATGGACCGATCGGTGCGCACGCATTGGCCATTGCATATGATGTGGACCGAAATACGAGTTGTACAGCAATGGACCAATCGGTGCGCACGCATTGCCCATTGCATATGATGTGAGCGGGTACGCGTTGTACAGCAATGGACCGATCGGTGCGCACGCATTGGCCATTGCATATGATGTGAGCGGGTACGCGTTGTACAGCAATGGACCGATCGGTGCGCACGCATTGGCCATTGTATGTGATGTGAGCGGGTACGCGTTGTACAGCAATGGACCGATCGGTGCGCACGCATTGGCCATTGCATATGATGTGGACCGAAATACGCGTTGTACAGCAATGGACCGATCGGTGCGCACGCATTGGCCATTGCATATGATGTGAGCGGGTACGCGTTGTACAGCAATGGACCGATCGGTGCGCACGCATTGGCCATTGCATATGATGTGAACGGGTACGCGTTGTTTTTCGAAATACGCGTTGTACAGCAATGGACCGATCGGTGCGCACGCATTGGCTATGGCCTGGCATGGCAACGGACGCGTTTTCGAACCTTTAACGAGTCTGATGCTGTGAATTCAGTTGGCCACCCACAACAATGTTGCAAATTCATGGGTCTCATGAAGTTAAACTTTTGAAGGATGCTGTGGGCGTGTGTAAGTGGTGCAATTCCATGGATTGGCCAGATTCAGAAGATGCAAACGACTTGGACCTATCACTTTGGACACATGGGACAGTATCTGCCTCAGCAGCACACATATAATGCTGGCTGTTCCCCTGACAGCTCACTTGCCTGCACTACATGCTCCAGGACGACATCTGCCACCACCACTGCTGCTGTCTCTGCATCCTCTGGATCCTGCAATGGCACGTACTGTGGAGAGAGCCCCAGCCTTCAGCACTGAGGAGAACCAGGCCCTGCTGGACAGCCTCCTTTAACAGTACAGCAAGCTGTATGGGAAACCAGGGGAGCAGGTGAGTGTGCTGTCCACTGCCTTACTAAATGTGCATGTTGTCTGACTAGCAAGACTTACAGTGTGCACGCCACTGGCTAGCATGCTCACTGAGTAGTTGTCACCACCCATAGTGTGTAGTTACATGCACTGAACAGGTATAGTGCAGTAACAGTGCATTCCAACAAGGTTTTACTTCCCAGGCAATGATACCATGTAGTAACTGCTGGCAAACTGTTCATAGCCATCGTTGCACTGCCTGTGTAGATCATGTGCCCCTGTGATTGAGACATGTATATCCAAATGTGTGATGCACGGATATGTTGTATGTGTAGTAATGGCCTTTACACTTTGTCATCCTCACTGGTTGATGCCCACCAGAAGCAGGAAATCTGGCTGAACATCGCCCGGGCAGTAAGATCTGTGGGGATCTACAAGCGCCGGATCCGCAACTGCCAGAAGAGGTGGCAGGACCTTCGGGGCTGGACCTGGAGGATCGCAAGGGTCCAGCTGAAGCTGTCATCTCCTCGCAGGAGGGGCGGACACTGGACCCTGACCCCCCACATGCTCAGGATCCTGGCGGTGGTCTTCCCTGACCTGGATGGGCAGCTGAAGGCCAGACAGTAGCAAGGAGGGGGTGAGTCCATGACTGCACTGTGAACTTTGTCTGACATGCTATGTGCCCTCCTCTGGCCTGGTTAAACTTCCACAGTACATCAGTCTTGTGGTCCAGGACCCATGTCCCTCAATTGTGACATGCCCACTCCTCATCTGATACCCAGGTGTGGCCCTTACAGTCAGGAAATTGTGTCACTTGGGTACTGTGTCCTTACATTTTGCTTAGCTCAAGGTGGGGGACAGTATTTGTTCCCGTAACTTTGTTGTGGGCTTCATGGGTGGGTCCATTGCTTACACAATGCCTGAGTTCTGACATGTAATCTGCGTGTAACTTTGATATGTGGTCCAATTGCTGATCTGATTCACCACATGTGCCTGGGGTATTTGGCACACACCCATGCTGCGGGTGGGAGCAATGTTTGGGCCTCAGGAGTATGTATATCAAGTGTGTCACACATACTTAGCCACCTGCCTACTGTCCAGGGCTCATCCCTCTTTCACGTGGAGCAGGACAGTCATGCCTACTCCAGGCCATACAATACACTCTGTACTCCCACTCCTGTGTATCAGCTGACACGTTGTGCTCAGTGAAATGTTCCCTCAGGTGTCTGCCTCTGTGTCATTGTGCTGTGGCTTCGTTGTCAGGACTACTGGGGTGTTTATCGGTTAGGGCTCAGCATGCCACCGGAGATGTGACCATAGGAGACGATACTTGTGTGACATATAGGTGTTTGATCACTTGACTGTGCAGACTGGGGTATGCGAATGTGAAGTTCAGGCAGCTGTTTCCCATTCACAGCAGATTGTGAGGTGCTCAGGTTCAGAGGGTTGTGTTTCATGTCTCCCATATGTCCAATTGGTATGACGTGGACAAATAAGAGTTCAGATGATGTGGTTTGTGGGGGATGGACATGTGCACTTGTCAGCTACAGAACTTGCATTCCCCATGACCTAGGATTGTGACACAGTGCAGACTGTTGTTGGCTGGCTGCCCTGCCCATGTGACTGGAGACAGTGATGTATGACTTTGCAGGCATGCCTGTGCCATGGCATTAAACTCCTTAAGAGTGATCCTGCAGGTGAGTGACATGTGCTACATGCACCCCATTGTGGCATTGACTATCAGGACATGGGTGCATCATGGTGTCTGGTGCTGGTATGCATCACATGCATTTCAAAATAGACTCTGGCCATCCCTTTATCCGGACACCTGTACTGACTCAGTGGCAAGAGTTGTGATGTGTGCATGTTCACATACTTCACTGTGTTCTCTGCACTGTCCAACTACTGTGTAGGTGGTGCATGTGTCCACACTGGGGTATTGCCATCCGACAGGCACCAGACAGATGGGTGCAAGGCCAGGAGGGATGTGAGTGCCATGGTTGACCATCAGACTGACAATTGGCTTCTCCTACTCTGTTTGAGCACTTTTGGCAATGTTCAACTAAGGATGCCAGGGCTTGCTCTGTAATGTGCTGTACTTACTGTGGTATGTGCAGTCAGTGCAGGTGACTGATGTTTGTCTGTTTCCCTAATTGTTTGCAGATACATCCATGGCCACAGGAGGGGACAGCTCCACGGACCAGGAGGAGCCGCAGAGCCAGACTGGGTCAGCAGCCGATGAGTGGTCGGAGGGACCCAGTGGCACGGAGGGCGAGGGGAGCCACACTGAGGAGTCCTCAGCACCATCCACCTCAGGTGAGGACCACAGCAGCTCGGAGGATGACTCCCTTGTGGAGGCGGGTCTCAGCAGCCACCACACCCCAGCTAGTATTGCTGTCCCCGCCACCACCACCGCCCTCCCATCGGCTCCCATTCCAGAGGTCCGTGATGGCTCCCGTGTTCGGGAGCACTTCTCCTTCGTGCCAGGCACTGCACCCCCTGCCCCTGTGTCCCCTGCTGCCCTGAGTGAGGAGTCTGTGTACCTACTTCGCCAGCTCCATGTAGGGCAGACAGCAATTCTGAGTGTCCTCCATGCCCACACCACTCTGTTGACACAGCTGGTGTCGTTTATGGAGGGCATCTCATTGGGCATGTCTGCCCTACAGAGGAGCAATAGGTCCATGGACTCCTCCCTAATGGCAGCAGTGTCCCTCCTCCAACAGTCCCTCACCCCTCCTACCTCTGCCCCATCCACACTTCCTGGCACCCTACCTGTCCCAAGCACATGCACACCTGCACAATCACCCAAACACACAGACACGAGCAGCACAGACACACCCAATACAAAAACAAAACGTGCACGCAGGCATCCTCAGGGGACTGATACCACACCCACAGGGGATGGGGAACAGACACACACACAGGCATCCACAGTCACTCCACAGTCCTCCGATACCTCTCCCTCCAAGGCCCCTTCCCTTGCCTCACCTGCAACCCCACCTACATAGCAGCTCTTCCTCTGTGACCTCGGCCTCTTCCCCTCCGATCCAGCTGATCCAGCATACAGGGGAAGAGGAAGTCCACCCACACAGAGGGGAGTGCCCCTCACCCCCGGACACCCTCCCCCAGGCACAGACAGACTGAGGCCCCCATCCGCAAGTCCCCCGGACCCGGAAGAGCAAGACCCCGCCGCCGCCCTGTAGCTCAACCACCAAGTCTCCTTCCTCCATCCCTCAGGCCCCCACTCCATAGGTTCCCCCACCACACCCTGCCCCAGGTTCCCCCACCCACAGATACACCATCCCCAAATTGATCCGGCCTTCTCCCCCTACCACTTGCTCTTCCAGCACCACACCCCCGCTGCGCATGTTTGTGCCACTGGTGTGGAGACCGTGTCCTCCCCCTCTGTCCTGCCCACCTTACCTGAACCCCATTCTACGCCCCTGGAGATAGGCACTGCAGTGGGGTCCACTACCACCCCGTCTGACTTGGGCACTGCAGTGGGGAACCTGTCCACTCCATCTGCACAGCCCACTGCAGTCGTGCCGGCACCCACACCATCTGACTCATGCCCCCCAGTTGTGCCGGCACACACCATGTCAGACACCTCCACTGCAGTTGTCAGTGACTCTCCAGCACCCACCACCCTTTCCCTGCCTCCTTCTGGTGAGCCCTGATCCTGTCCCTGCGGTGCCTGGCCTGCCCCCCGTATGCCCCTCCGAGGGGAATGTCCCTGGTGTGTAGCAGTGCAGGCATGCAAAGGGTGACATCTGCCACTGTCACCCTGTTTGGACTTTGATAATGGACTGGCCATTGGCCTTTGTGTTTTTTCTGGACTTTCACTTTTTCACACACATATGCTGAATAAAGCTATTTTCTGTTCTCTAGTGGTTTTGCTTCTGATGTACATGATGTTGATGTTGCTAACCATGCCCTTGCTGCAGTGATGGTGATTTTTGATCTCAGGAAAATGAAGTGTTACTGTGCAGGACCCCATGTGGTCCAGGGGGAATGTGTCATATCCTGTTGTGTATCCATGTCATCCTTTGCAGCAATATGAGGGTGTCATGTTTTCAAAATTTGGCAATGGGATTTCCTACTTTTATTTGCAATATCACATCTATGGCTTACACCCCTGCACATCTGTTGTGCTTGCCATTGTTCAATTTGTCTATTTCCCTGACCGTGTGACCATCTCCACTGGACATGCAAGTTTGGGCATCAATGGGGAAGGACTCATCTGTGTTATCAGTGCAACTTGCTATACATGTGTGTTGGATCTGTGCTGATGATTTCGGTGACACTCCCATAACCAGGCTGATATGACGAGAGCCTTCATTTTGTGCTAATTGTTAACTGAGTGACCAAGTGTTCTGCTGACATGATAGAGCCCTACTGAGACAACGTATGGCACAGCTTTCCTTACACAGGAGTGGAGTCCCCTCATGGCAGTGTGTAATTCCGTGACATTGCCTGAGCCCAAGTTGTGTGTTGTGTGAGCATGTCTGTGTGTGTTCACTTCCATTTTGCTATGCAGGCTGGGAACCCTAGTGATGTTCCTGTTTGTGATGCTTGCTGAGTTGACCTATGTTCCCCCAAAGTCTTCTCCCTGGCTTCTCTGGGATGTGGGTGCATGGCACATTACTGGTCATCAGGGTGTCACCCATAGGTGTGTTTGCTGTCAGGGCTGAGTTTGTGGGCAAACGCAGATGAGACACAGTCAGGATTCCCCTTGGCACTTGTTGGTTACACCAGTCATGTAATTTACAGTTTGTGTTAGCTTTCAGTGATTGTGACACGTTGTGTGTGTGACTGCTGCCACTCCTCAGGGTCAGAGCTGCAATGTTGGAAGTTGTCTATGTGTGTTCTTTGTGGGTGACCTTGGCTTCTTCATTGGTGTGTGACTGTGGCCGGGATCCCATTGGTTGGTGTGGATTTGACGTCATGCCCATGTACGGCGTACTGTGCAGTGTGTCAGACATTCACGAGTCTTGTTGACTGGCCATGTGTGATGGGTTTCTGCACCTTAGTTCCCACCACCACCCCTGGGATTGTCATGGGTGCATGTGCAATGTCACCAGTGCATGTGAGCTTCACTGCTGCACATTGGTGGAGATCAAGGTGTGTGGTATTGAGTGTGTGCAGATGAGAGTTGTTTCACGGCTAGACCCCTGCCTCCATATTGGCCTTGGCTGACAGGCCGTGCTGATTGATTTGTGCTTGTGTAGGTGTGATGGTAGTTTGTTGCTCAGGACACATGACTGTGGTTCACAGTGTGAACGACATCTAGCTTTGTCATCACAGTGGGATTATCATGCAGGCCAGTGTCACCACAATGTGGGGACCCTGGGGGTAGTGCTGTGGTGGGTCTGTGTCTTGCTGTGTTAGTTGCTGTTCCTACAAGCTTGTGTGACATGTGTAATTTGGGCTCCCTCTCATCTAACAATGCCTGATTGCCCACATAGGGGATTCGGATCCATGAGTTACTTTTGTGTGGCACTGTATGCACATCTGTGTAATTGGGATTCAGGCCTCCTCATGTGTTGTGTGGTTGCCTGGGGACACTGGCACCCCCCCATCACCTGTTGTGTTTGATATGCAGTGTGGGGCTGCCTGTTTGTGTTTGTGCATCTGCACCACTGCATTGGCATATCTTTAGTGTGCCATTGGCTGTATGTTGTTTGGTGGGTTTCCCCTGCTGTCCCTGGGACTCCTAGGTCATCAGTCAGCACAGTAATCATGGTTTGTATGTCCCATTGCAGCCATGGTATGGTATTTGTTCACCTCACATCTACAGTCTCCACAGGATATATACATTTGTGTGCCCATTGGTGCAGATATGTGGGTCTGCAATATGATGGTCACTTCTGTCATTGTGTTATTGATGAATGTTGACAATGTCAGCCCCCATGGGTGATGTTTGTCTGCACATTGCCAAAGGTATGTCTTATTTGCACTGCACTGTTTGCCTCACCCAATCTATGTTGCTATGGGACACAAGCACTACTATGCCACTGATGTGTTTGTTGTTCTGTGACCAGGAATAATCCATGCTGTTTGGCATTTGCAGCTTTTTCCATGACAACACTTACAATTTGGTCACTGTGATGATGGGGGTTTCGACCCCATTTCCACAATGTTCAAATTGTGCCCCAGCTATGGACCCCACACTTACTTTTTGGTCACTGTGATGATGGGGGGTTAGACCCCATTCTCACAATGTTCAAAATGTGCTTCAGCTATGGACCCCACACTTACCTTTTGGTCACTGTGATGATGGGGGGTTAGACCCCATTCTCACAATGTTCAAAATGTGCTTCAGCTATGGACCACACACTTACCTTTTGGTCACTGTGATGATGGGGGGTTAGACCCCATTGTCACAATGTTCAAAATGTGCTTCAGCTATGGACCCCACACTTACCTTTTGGTCACTGTGATGATGGGGGTTAGACCCCATTGCCACAATGTTCAACATGTGCTTCAGCTATGGACCCCACACTTACCTTTTGGTCACTGTGATGATGGGGGGGTTACACCCCATTGCCACAATGTTCAAAATGTGCTTCAGCTATGGACCTCACACTTACCTTTTGGTCACTGTGATGATGGGGTGTTAGACCCCATTGCCACAGTGGTCATGGTCTGCTTGCATTGTGGAGGCCACACACATTTATGTGTGACACATGTGATAGGGGGTCACATTGTATGTTCAATTTCATGTTCAGTGTTGTAGGCATTTGACACAGTCTACACACGCTTGTCATGGTGTTGGGGGATGTGTTTTTCTTACATTCCTTATGTTGGAGTATGCTGGTTGTGTCATGCATTACCCATCCTATGAGTAGGGGTGGTGTTGGTGGTAGGCATCCAGCCCCCCCTGAATAGGGGTGGTGTTGGTGGTAGGCATCCATCCCACTATGAGTGGGGATGGTAGTAGTGACAGGCATCTAGCACCCCCTGAGTAGGGGTGGTGGTAGTGGTAGGCATCCAGCCCCCCCTGAGTAGGGGTGGTAGGCATCCAGTCCCAAATGAGTAGGGGTGGTGTTAGTGGTAGGCATCCAGGCCCCCCTGAGTAGGGGAGGTGTTGGTGGTAGGCATCCATCCCCCTATGAGTGGGGATGGTAGTAGTGACAGGCATCTAGCACCCCTGAGTAAGGGTGGTGGTAGTGGTAGGCATCCAGCCCCCCTGAGTAGGGGTGGTGTTGGTGGTAGGCATCCAGGCCCACATGAGTAGGGGTGGTGTTAGTGGTAGGCATCCAGGCCCCTCTGAGTAGGGGTGGTGTTGGTGGTAGGTATCCATCCCCCTATGAGTGGGGATGGTAGTAGTGACAGGCATCCAGGCCCCCCTGAGTAGGGGTGGTGTTAGTGGTAGGCATCCATCCCCCTATGAGTGGGGATGGTAGTAGTGATAGGCATCTGGCACCCCCTGAGTAGGGGTGGTGGTAGTGGTAGGCATCCAGCCCCCCCTGAGTAGGGGTGGTGTTGGTGGTAGTCATCCATCCCCCTATGAGGGGGGATGGTAGTAGTGACAGGCATCTGGCACCCCCTGAGTAGGGGTGGTGGTAGTGGTAGGCATCCAGCACCCCATGAGTGGGGATGGTAGTAGTGACAGGCATCCAGCCCCCCCTGAGTAGGGGTGGTGGTAGTGGTAGGCATCCAGCCCCCCCTGAGTAGGGGTGGTGTTGGTGGTAGGCATCCATCCCCCTATGAGTGGGGATGGTAGTAGTGACAGGCATCTAGCACCCCTGAGTAGGGGTGGTGGTAGTGGTAGGCATCCAGCCCCCCCTGAGTAGGGGTGGTGGTAGTGGTAGGCATCCAGCCCCCCCTGAGTAGGGGTGGTGGTAGTGGTAGGCATCAATTCCCCTATGGGTGGGGATGGTAGTAGTGGTAGGCATCCAGGCCCCCATGAGTAGGGGTGGTGTTGGTGGTAGGCATCCAGGCCCACATGAGTAGGGGTGGTGTTAGTGGTAGGCATCCAGGCCCCCATGAGTAGGGGTGGTGGTAGTGGTAAGCATCCAGCCCCCCATGAGTGGGGATGGTGGTAGTGACAGGCATCCAGCCCCCCATGAGTAGGGGTGGTGGTAGTGGTAGGCATCCAGGCCCACATGAGTAGGGGTGGTGTTAGTGGTAGGCATCCAGGCCCCCTGAGTAGGGGTGGTGTTGGTGGTAGTCATCCATCCCCCTATGAGTGGGGATGATAGTAGTGACAGGCATCCAGGCCCCCCTGAGTAGGGGTGGTGTTAGTGGTAGGCATCCATCCCCCTATGAGTGGGGATGGTAGTAGTGACAGGCATCTGGCACCCCCTGAGTAGGGGTGGTGGTAGTGGTAGGCATCCAGCACCCCATGAGTGGGGATGGTAGTAGTGACAGGCATCCAGCACCCCCTGAGTAGGGGTGGTGGTAGTGGTAGGCATCCAGCCCCCCATGAGTGGGGATGTTAGTAGTGACAGGCATCTAGCACCCCCTGAGTAGGGGTGGTGGTAGTGGTAGGCATCCAGCACCCCATGAGTGGGGATGGTAGTAGTGACAGGCATCTGGCACCCCCTGAGTAGGGGTGGTGGTAGTGGTAGGCATCCATCCCCCTATGAGTGGGGATGGTAGTAGTGACAGGCATCCAGCCCCCCATGAGTAGGGGTGGTGTTAGTGGTTGGCATCCAGGCCCCTATGGGTGTATATGGCATTGGTGATAGACATCCCGCCCCTATGGTTCTGCTGTTGCTAGTGTAAGTCATTTCTGCATCCCTATGTGTGTGTGTTATATGTCGGGTACGTGTCGTTTGTTTGTGTGGTGGGTGTTTGACTTACCTTCTGCGCCGTACGCGTCCGTACCTGTTCCGGTAATAGATGTAGAGTATTGGTAGGACCTGCGCGATGGGATTCATGGTTGGTTCGTCTCGTTTGGCTTTCTCGTTGCTTCGACTCGTACTCGTGGCTGGCGTGTTCGTCTCGTAGCCGTGGATCGTCTTGTGGCACGAATCGGAGCTTATGTGCGCCTCTCCCGGATGCTCTGACGTGCCGGACGTAGCGACGGGTTCGGCGCGTACGGAAGGTGCATCGTACTAGTCCGGCCGGAAGGTGCTGTATTTTGGCTTCCGTGCGACTCGATTCTGCGTTTACGGATCCGGCTCGGGCGGGGAACAGGAGCTGGATTGGGTAAGTATGGCTGGGTCGGGATCTGGGCAGTTATGCGCATCGTACTTGCTCGTTCGGACGAATGTTCGAATTGGTCGGGAAACACGCGTTCGGTTTGGTTTTTTTCCGGACGAATAATGTTAGGTGCGCTTCCGGCCGAGATCGGAATCGACCCTTATGTCTAGCACTACAGGTTGGCACTTGATTAAACATGACCTGGTGATTGACCAGGATATTTTGAATTGGCCCCAGATATGTTTTGGACATGCCAGGTCTCTAAGAGACCAGTTGGTCAGGAGTGAATTAGCCCCTGAAACAGCTAGAGGAACATGACTTAACCCGGAGAGGGGCTTCACAAAATGTGCACGCTGTAAAGCATGCCAACGGGGTGCAAACGCAACACATATAAAAACACCCCTCAATACCACTATCAAGATAAGGGGAAGACGTACTAGTAAGAGCAAATATCATATGTAGTCTATATCCTGAGGTGCCCCTGTCCCAAGGCCTATATAGGCAGTACCAAGTTACCTGCCCACAAACACATACTACAACATATGAGGGCTATCACCAACAAGGGTAGATCTTATCCAGTTGCAAGACACTTGGAGAAATGGCACAATAGTGATGTGTCTTCAATGAAATATAGCTGTACCCCCCAGATCCCCAGCAGTCAGTGATTTCATCAGTGATGTCATTTGAGATGCCATCAGTGATGTCATCAGTGATGTCACTGACCATGTCATGAGTGATGTAATATGTGACGTCATCAGCAGTGCATTGCGGGGGTGCGAGCTATAGCTAGCTCAGCTAACTATAACGGCCGAATTTCTCAGGTTTTGTACGAGTGAAATGTCAACCTACCTATAACGTCCCTGAAACCTGTGTTTTTTTCGTTGAATTTCAAAGGTTTTTCAAATGCTATTTCCTAACTATAACGTCCCTGAAACCTCTGTTTTTTTCAGTGAATTTCAAAGGTTTTTTAAATTGTAATTCCTAACTATAATGTCCGAAAAACCTTTGCTTTTTTTAGTGACAATTGAAGGTTTTGTAACTTGTTTTTTAATTTTAGAGAAGAACAACAATGGCACTAATTTCTCAATATTTGCACTGTGTATAATTTACATTATGGATTAAAAACACTTTATCTAAATTTTTAAGCTTTTATAAAGGTAATGTGATGTTTTATCCTTTTTAAAATATGCATTTACATTTTTTTTTTTTAAAGTGAGATTCGCGTACCAAATGTGTACCGGCCGGATTTTTGCTGCCATATTGCTTAAGTCGTGCACGATACATGTATGGTATGCGAAGGGTGCGCGGTTCTCATTTTTCTTTTTTAAAATTTTTAAATACACGATGTATACTATAAATTTATCAAATCAATCGTATATGCTTTATTGAAAGATTTATAAAAGTGCTATTTACATAAATAATATGGATGTTAAATGTCTTATAATGAAGTTACGGGAGACGCGACGGTCCCGCGTAACGTCACGTACGTATTTCTGGGGTCGCGTCAGGTACACGAATCCAGCGCAAGTTATTTAGTTTTAAAAGTATATGTATATAACTTTATTATATATATTATACCAAGAGATTAATATATACAATTGTAAATATCGTATATTTGTAACTGGAATAAAGATATATTATTGTTAAATATAGCGTCTGGTGCGCGCTGGTTGCGCGTCGGGTGTGTGAATCCCATGTGACTTAAAAAGAAAGCATTTCATTGGTTAAGAAGCTTTTTATTATAGAACTTGCTGGACCCCACCCAAGTTTTTCATTCTTCCAAGAACATCTTCAGAGACACAGCTCTTTTGTTTTTTTTCTTCTTCTTTTTAGGATTTCTTTGGTGTTTTTTTTCTCTCCACTAGAAAAATGGCTTCTTCAATTCCACCACAGGAGATTCCTGGAGAAGAAGAAGATTTAGAAGAACCTGTGAAGCAGCGATCCAAAAGTGTTGTGTGGTTTTTTTTTTACGATTCCAACAGGCGAAAAAAAGGTCAATGCACGTAAGGTGACGTGCACTATATGTGAAAAGGTCCTCTCTTGTGGATCTGATAAAAAATACTCCTGTGGCACTTCATGTATGCTAAAACACCTGCAGACAATGCATCCACGTTGTCTTGCGCGAGAGCAACATCATCGCGAGCTACAAAAACAAACTGTGCAAGATGATCAAGTCACAGGGCCTAGCACCTCATCAGGTTCTTCAACAACAACTCAAAGAGCCCAAATAGTACCTGGGTTTGCTGGACTTGAGCAGCAGTGCATTAAATGCAAAAAACTTCTTTGTTATTGAGAGTATTCTGTGGATGCTATTGTGGTTGCTGCGAAAAACCACCGTTGTTAATTTCTTTTGTTGTTTTTGCAATGAGTTTTTAATTGCAAAATGTTTGAGAAAGTTTTCTCAGTTGATTCTGTTGATTTTTTCCTTTTTTTTTTTTAAAAACACCCAAAAAATTCAAAAAAAAGTTCAAAAAGCACAAAATAAATTTAAAAGAATAATTTGGTTCTTGTTAGAACCGCCTATTTGGTTAAAAATAGACACACTTCTATGTGTTGTATGAATTGCGGCAAGTGTAATATATGGAGGAATGCATGGGTAGTGCATGAGTGATTGCATGAGTGCATGGGTTGTGCATGGGTGATTGGAGGAGTGCATGTGCAATGCCTGACTGATTGCATGAGTGCAGGGGTAATGCCTAAGTGAATGGATGAGTGCATGAGTGATTGGAGGAGTGCATGGGTAGTGCCTGGGTGATTGGAGGAGTGCATGGGTAGTGCCTGGGTGATTGGAGGAGTGCATGGGTAGTGCCAGGGTGATTTCAAGAGGGCAAGGGTAGTGCCTGGGTGATTGGAGGAGTGCATGGGTAGTGCCTGGGCAATTGCAAAAGTGCAAGGGTAGTGCCTGAGTACATGGATGAGTGCATGGGTAGTGCCTGGGTGATTGCATGAGTGCATGGGTAGTGCCTGGGTGATTGGAGGAGTACATGTGTACTGCCCAAGTGATTGCATGAGTGCACGGGTAGTGCCTGAGTGCTTGGATGAGTGCATGGGTAGTGCCTGAATGAATGGATGAGTGCATGGGTAGTGCCTGAGTGATTGCATGAGTGCATGGGTAGTGCCTGGGTGATTGGAGGAGTGCATGGGTAGTGCCTGGGTGATTAGAGGAGTGCATGGGTAGTGCCTGGGTGATTGTATGAGTGCATGGGTAGAACCTGGGTGATTGGAAGAGTGCATGTGTACTGCCCAAGTGATTGCATGAGTGCAGGGGTACTGCCTGACTGCATGGATGGGTGCATGGGTAGTATTTAAGAGAATGGATGAGTGCATGGGTAGTGCCTGGGTCATTGCATGAGTGCATAGCTACTGCCTGGGTGATTGGAGGAGTGCATGGGTAGTGCCTGGGTGATTGTAAGAGTTCAAGGGTAATGCCTGGGTGATTGGAGGAGTTCATGGGTAGTGCCTGGGTGATTGCAAGAGTGCAAGGGTAGTGCCTGAGTGCATGGATGAGTGCATGGGTAGTGCCTGGGTGATTGCATGAGTGCATGGGTAGTGTCTGGGTGATTGCAGGAGTACATGTGTACTGCCCAAGTGATTGCATGAATGTATGGGTAGTGCCTGAGTGCGAAGGTAGTGCCTTAATGAATGGATGAGTGCATGGGTAGTGCCTGTGTGATTGAATGAGTGTATGGGTAGTGCCTGGGTGATTGGAGGAGTGCATGTGTACTGCCCAAGTGATTGCATGAGTGCAGGGGTAGTGCCTGAGTGCATGGATGAGTGCATGGGTAGTGCCTGAGTGTTTGCATGAGTGTATGGGTAGTGTCTGGGTGCATGGAGGAGTGCATGGGTAGTTCCTGGGTGATATGAGGAGTGCATGGGTAGTACCTGGGTGATTGCATGAGGGCAGGGGTAGTGCCTGAGTTATTGAATGAATGCATAGGTAGTGCTTGGGTGATTGCATGAGTGCAGGGATCGTGCCTCAGTGATTGGAGTAGTGCATGGATAATGCCTGGCTAAATGGTTGAGTGCAACAGTAGTGCCTGAGTGCATAGATGAGTGCATGAGTATTGTCTGGGTGAATAAATGCGTGCAACAGTAGTGCCTGAGTGATTTAAGGAGTGCATGGGTAGTACCTGGGTGATTGCATCAGTGCAGGGGTAGTGCCTGGATGATTGGAGGACTGCATGGGTAGTGCTTGAGTGATTGCATGAGTGCAGGGGTACTGTCTGAGTGCATGGGTAGTGCCTGGGTGATTGTATGAATGCATGGGTAGTGCCTGGGTGACTGTAGGAGTGCATGTGTACTGCCCAAGTGATTGCATGAGTGCAGGGGTAGTGCCTGAGTGCATGGATGAGTACATGGGTAGTGCCTGAGTGATTGCATGAGTGCATGGGTAGTGCCTGGGTGATTTGAGGAGTGCATGGCTAGTGCCAGAGAGATTGGAGGAGTGCATGGGTAGTGCCCGTGTGATTGGAGGAGTGCATGGATAGTGCCTGTGTGATTGGAGGAGTGCAGGGGTAGTGCCTGGGAGATCGGAGGAGGGCATGGGTAGTGCTTGAGTGCATACATGAGTGCATGGGTATTGCCTGGGTGAATGGATGAGTGTAACAGTAGTGCTTGAGTGATTGTATGAGTGCATTGATAGTGCCTGGGTGATTGGAGGAGTGTACGCATAGTGGCTGAGTGAATGGATGAGTTCATTGGTAGTGGCTGGCTGATTGCATGCGTCTAGGGGGAGAGGCTGATTGTATCAGGGTATTAGTAGTACCTGGGTGCATAGATGAGTGCATGGATGGTGTTTGAGGGAATGGATGAGTGCATATGTAGTGCCTGAGTGCATAGAAGAGTGTATGAGTACTGCCTGGGTGAATGGATGAGTACAACAGTAGTGCCTGAGTTACTGAATGGCTGCATAGGTAGTGCCTGGGTGATTGGAGGAATGCATGGGTAGTACCAGGTGATTGCGTGAGTGCAGGGATAGTGCCTGAGTTATTGAATGAATGCATAGGTAGTACCTGGGTGATTGCATGAGTGCAGGGGTAGTGCCTCAGTGATTGGAGTAGAGCAAGGATAATGCCTGGCTGAATGGTTGAGTGCAACAGTAGTGCCTGAGGCATAGATGAGTGCATGAGTAGTGTCTGGGTGAATAAATGAGTGCAACAGTAGTGCCTGAGTGATTTAATGAGTGCATGGGTAGTACCTGGGTGATTGCATCAGTGCTTGGGTAGTGCTTGGATGATTGGAGGACTGCATGGATAGTGCTTGAGTGATTGCATGAGTGCAGGGGTACTGCCTGAGTGCATGTGTAGTGCCTGGGTGATTGTATGAGTGCATGGGTAGTGCCTGGGTGACTGGAGGAGTGCATGTGTACTACCCAAGTGATTGCATGAGTGCAGGGGTAGTGCCTGAGTGCATGGATGAGTACATGGGTAGTGCCTGAGTGATTGCATGAGTGCATGGGTAGTGCCTGGGTGATTTGAGGAGTGCATGGCTAGTGCCAGAGAGATTGGAGGAGTGCATGGGTAGTGCCTGTGTGATTGGAGGAGTGCATGGGTAGTGCCTCTGTGTTTACATGAGTGCAGGGGTAGTGCCTGGGGGATTGGAGGAGTGCATGGGTAGTGCCTGAGTGCATAGATGAGTGCATGGGTACTGCCTGGGTGAATGGATGAGTGTAACAGTAGTGATTGAGTAATTGCATGAGTGCATGGGTAGTGCCTGGGTGATTGGAGGAGTGTACGCATAGTGCCTGAGTGAATGGATGAGTGCATGGGTAGTGGCTGGCTGATTCTATGAGTCTAGGGGTAGTGGCTGATTGTAGCAGTGCATTAGTAGTACCTGAGTGCATGGATGATGTTTGAGGGAATGGATAAGTGCATATGTAGTGCCTGAGTGCATAGAAGAGTGTATGAGTACTGCCTGAGCGAATGGATGAGTGCAACAGTAGTACCTGAGTTATTGAATGGCTGCATGGGTAGTGCCTGGGTGATTGCATGAGTGCAGGGATAGTGCCTCGGTTATTGGAGGAGTGCATGGATAATGCCTGGGTGAATGGTTGAGTGCAACAATAGTGCTTGAGTGCATAGATGAGTGCATGAGTAGTGTCTGGGTGAATAAATGAGTGCACCAGTAGTGCCTGAGTGATTTAAGGAGTGCATGGGTAGTGCCTGGGTGATTTTAGGAGTGCATGGGTAGTGCCTGGGTGATTGCATGAGTGTATCA
Organism: Calotriton arnoldi; assembly: GCA_963921515.1. Lineage (NCBI taxonomy): Eukaryota > Metazoa > Chordata > Amphibia > Caudata > Salamandridae > Calotriton > Calotriton arnoldi. Next base: position 643,619 of record CAWUFW010007583.1, read on the forward strand.
GTAGTGCCTAAGTGATTGGAAGAGTGCATGGGTAGTGCCTGGGTGATTGGAGGATTCAATGGTGGTGCCTGTGTGATTGCATGCATGCAGGGATAGTGCCTGTGTGATTGAATGAGTGTATGGGTAGTGCCTAGGTGATTGGAGGAGTGCATGTGTACTGCCCAAGTGATTGCATGAGTGCAGGGGTAGTGCCTGAATGCATGGATGAGTGCATGGGTAGTGCCTGAATGATTGCATGAGTATATGGGTAGTGTCTGGGTGCATGGAGGAGTGCATGGGTAGTGCCTGGGTGATATAGGAGTGCATGGGTAGTACCTGGGTGATTGCATGAGTGCAGGGGTAGTGCCTGAGTTATTGAATGAATGCATAGGTAGTGCCTGGGTGATTGCATGAGTGCAGGGGTAGTGCCTCAGTAATTGGAGTAGTGCATGGATAATGCCTGGCTGAATGGTTGAGTGCAACAGTAGTGCCTGAGTGCATAGATGAGTGCATGAGTAGTGTCTGGGTGAATACATAAGTGCAACAGTAGTGTCTGAGTGATTTAAGGAGTGCATGGGTAGTACCTGGGTGATTGCATCAGTGCAGTGGTAGTGATTGGATGATTGGAGGACTGCATGGATAGTGCTTGGGTGATTGCAAGAGTGCAGGGGTACTGCCTGAGTGCATGAGTAGTGCCTGGGTGATTGTATGAGTGCATGGGTAGTGCCTGTGTGACTGGAGGAGTGCATGTGTACTGCCCAAGTGATTGCATGAGTGCAGGGGTTGTGCCTGAGTGCATGGATGAGTACATGGGTAGTGCCTGAGTGATTGCATGAGTGCATGGGTAGTGCCTGGGTGATTTGAGGAGTGCATGGCTAGTGCCAGAGAGATTGGAGGAGTGCATGGGTAGTACCTGTGTGATTGGAGGAGTGCATGGGTAGTGCCTGTGTGATTGGAGGAGTGCATGGGTAGTGCCTGTGTGATTACATGAGTGCAGGGGTAGTGCCTGGGGGATTGTAGGAGTGCATAGGTAGTACCTGAGTACATAGATGAGTGCATGGGTACTGCCTGGGTGAATGGATGAGTGTAACAGTAGTGCTTGAGTGATTGCATGAGTGCATGGGTAGTGCCTTGGTGTTTGGAGGAGTGTACACATAGTGCCTGAGTGAATGGATGCATGCATGTGTAGTGGCTGGCTGATTGCATGAGTCTAGGGGTAGTGGCTGATTGTAGCAGTGCATTAGTAGTACCTGAGTGCATAGATGAGTGCATGGATGGTGTTTGAGTGAATGGATGAGTGCATACGTAGTGCCTGAGTGCATAGAAGAGTGTATGAGTACTGCCTGGGTGAATGGATGAGTGCAACAGTAGTGCCTGAGTTATTGAATGGCTGCATGGGTAGTGCCTGGGTGATTGCATGAGTGCAGGGGTAGTGCTGCGGTGATTGGAGGAGTGCATGGATAATGCCTGGGTGAATGGTTGAGTGCAACAATAGTGCTTGAGTGCATAGATAAGTGCATGAGTAGTGTCTGGGTGAATACATGAGTGCACCCGTAGTGCCTGAGTGATTTAAGGAGTGCATGGGTAGTGCCTTGGTGATTTGAGGAGTGCATGGGTAGTGTCTGGGTGATTGGAAGAGTGCATGGGTAGTGCCTGGGTGATTGCATGAGTGCATCGGTAGTGCCTAAGTGATTAGAAGAGTGCATGGGTACGCTGAAGGACACGGGACATTGCTGTTGCAGCCTCCGCTGCAGCCGTGAGGGGAACGGCTGAGCTCGACCACTCGAGGCCGTGAGGGGAATGGCCCAACCACAAGCCCCAGCTGCCCTTGCTCTGTTGCGCTGCATGACGCCGCACACGCACCAGGAGGCGCAATAAATTCAACGCGGCCCTCCCGCAGCGCGGGACGCTGAAGGACATGAGACATTGCTGTTGCAGCCTCCGCTGCAGCCGTGAGGGGAACGGCTGAGCTCGACCACTCGAGGCCGTGAGGGGAACGACCCAACCACAAGCCCCAGCTGCCCTTGTGCTGTCGCACCGCATGACGCCGCACACACGCCAGGGGCGTGATAAATTCAACGCGGCCCTCCCGCAGCGCGGGACGCGCGCGGGCCTGCCAGGGCCACGCCCAGGCAAAGCCCGGGCCCGTCTGCGCCCGTCAGAGCCCGGGAGAGGCCGGGCTGGGCCATCGCTCTAACACCTGACTTTCGGCGTTAATGTGTATCTCCTAACACTAAGCTACTGTCGCAACTATTTTCTTTTCTTTTCTGTTATTAATACTCGTGTTCCACCACTCTAGGTGTCTTCTAGTCTTGGAATCATTGTTTGGTACAAACCACAGATTCACGACTATAATCCTGACTAAAAATAAAGGAGTTGTTGGCACATTATATGCGTTTATTGTCAGGGCAGAGTCACTGCTGACCCACGAAATTGAAATTACCGAGCGGCGTCTCTCCTTAGACTGCCCATCACTACCGAGACGTTTGTCATTAGGTACACTTAACCAGGGGGGCTTCCCTCTAATGTGCTCATCGATTAGTACGCAAGATGTCCAAAATGTGCCTAATACCCCTCTTTTGTCAACTCTGGACGTTTTGGACGCACCCCCCATAGTTGTTTCGAACGGGACAAGGATTGCCACTAGAGCAATGGTCTCCAAACCATTGGAGGAGACAACGACTAAGGAGCCATTAGCAAAACGAAAACGGGGAGCAGGCACCCAAGCAACTAGAAATCACAAGGGAGCCAAAACTGTAAATCATGCATCCAACCATGTAGTATATTTACTAAATTCGGTGGGTACACAGACTGATGATGTTCTGCCTGCTCCATCAACCAGCAAAACCTGTACGGGGGATCCTGCACTTGTCTCTGTTGTGGAGACCGCCTTGGGAGCTGCTTTAGACAAGTTTAAAGTATTACTGGATAGGAAATTCACCTTGTTATTTGAAAAACTAGAAAAACTAGAATGTGTAAATGCTATGAATACCCAGAGTGGCAGTAACATAATTGTACAACCTGAACCATCAGTAACGGTTTATACAGATCCTCTTGGGGAGGAGAGTACATCATTTAGGGGCATGGTTACTCAGAAAACAAGAGGTGGGGATGTACTTAGGCATAGGCAACCTGATTGTGTAATGGCTGCGAAAAACAACCCCAATGAACTGGGAGAGTCCCATGGCAGTGCAGGGGAATGTAAAAGATACAATAATTTTAGACTTGATCTCCCCCCTGAGGCAACTCCTTTAGTTGCAGTGCTTACAGGAGTGCCCCCACTTAATGTGAATGTGACAGAAACTACCGAGGAGCTCTTACGTAAAACCAAATTCTGGTGTAAACAACACTCAGAACATGGGGCTCAGGCTTAAGCACATATTATAATGGCTAGACGTGTTGGTGGGGTGGGACAGAGGATTAAAGAAGGAGAAGGCGAGTGTGTTGTTATTAATTTTGGCCAAATAGGGATGGCGGGACTGCTCTTTAAGGGAGGTTATAATGTGGGCCCTGGGGGTATTAGGGCATTACCACTGGGTTTTTTCTACCCTCCGCCAGAAAGTAATCAGCCGCAGGGAAGGATCCCCTTGGGGACTCCATCACAATTGATAAGGAAGGTTGATCCATTTAGGGGGCAAGATTCTGGGATGACCAAGCCTGATAATGGGATACAAAATCGAGGCCCATTTCCCCAAAAACCATTGTTTAAACCTGTTAATGAGGTGAGAACGTTGAATGGCTTAGTGTGTTCTAACAGGTTCTCCCCACTAAGCCGATTGGATGAAAATGATTGACTACAGCCCCTTGTTACAGAGGGTAGGGAGGGGGGAGAAGGACTCTCTACAGAGAGGGCGGAGGAGACCCTGGATTGCAAGATCCTAAGCTGGAATGTAGCAGGGCTCAGAACAAAAAGTAGGGAACCCAGCTGGATTAATTTTCTTAAAACCTATGACATAGTGGGTCTGCAAGAGACATGGGAAATAGAAGATAATTTCTGGCTGGATGGATATAAATCCTATTTTGAGGCAGCTCGGCCCTCGGCATCGGGGAGAGCAAAGGGGGGGTCTTCAGATTTTAATATCGCTAAAAGTGTTGGGAAAACACCGTTTGGTTCATACTGGTTCCAGCAATTGTTTAGCCGTAGAAATCAAAAAAGCAAATTCCACGAATTTGTTAATAGTAAATTTCTACAATTCACCAGAGGTTGGACTTGTAAATGAGCATTTAAACTGTTTAAAAAGTTTTTTAATTGGATATAGACTTATGCAAACCACTTCTTATGCTATTTTTATTTTGGGAGATTTTAATGTTCACCCGTGTCTGAAGGATTGTTTTGTGGGAGATTACCTTGGCCCAGAGGACCCCCTTAGTTGTCATTTTGAGCATAGTCCGCAAGGAGAATGTCTGGAGGATCTTCTTGCGGTACTCAATTTATGTCAACCTAATACAAATAATTTAGGGCAAAGGATCCCGACTTTTAAGGCAAGGGGGCAAGATTCTATAATTGACTACATTTTTATCTCGCAGGTATTATCACCACTAGTTATTAAGTATGGTGCTATATGGTCTGAATATAGTGATCACAACCCTGTTATATTAGAGTTATGTAGGTCAATTGGCCTTAAAGAAAAAGAGGGTCAGTCACCTATCCGTCTGCAGGCTAAGATCACAGACCAGGGACGGAGGCTAAGATGGACGAGCATAATTCCTGAGTTATTTCTAAAGGATTTAATGCATAACGCAGAAGAGTGTTTTAATATATGCCTTAACCCTGGAGATAATGGCCCAGAGGTTTTATTGGCATTTGAGGAGATTTGTGTGCAGGTGGCAGCGGGCATAACTTTGCCTAGTAAAAGTAATGTTAATATGGGGGAGAAATGGTTTGATAAGGAGTGTTCTAAAGCCAACCAAAAGCTGATTTCTGCACTGAAGCAGGTTCCCAAAGATCGTATTCTTGTAGCACAACTGAGACAGTCTTATAAACTTATAATTAATCGCCGTAAGCAGGAAATTAAAGCTGAGGCATGGAATGACCTACTCTCGGTTGAGGTCAATAGGGATAGTGCAAGATTTTGGGCAATAGTTAACAAACCCTTTTTCTCCGGACAAAATAATACTCCCTTACAATGTAATATCACGGAGGATCAGTGGTACTCCCATTTTAATACTGTTTATGGAGCATCACAGGTTGAGTTGGTCCCAACAGTTACTGCGGACTTAGTCCGGGGTAACACACCATTAACTTTTATAGAAATTGAGGTGGAGGCGGCTATCGAACAAATGACCAGCAACAAGGCCCCCGGCCCTGATTGTGTCCTGGCCGATTTATACAAACTAACTCCTCATCTCTGGGCAAAAGTTATTACCAATCTCCTGAACACGGTTAGTACCCATGGGTTCCCGCCGTCTTGGTCCCTGTCGACCATTATCCTTGTGTTTAAAAAGGGGCAGAGAGGTGACCCAGGTTGCTACAGACCCATTTCTCTGATTGATTCTGTGGTCAAGGTTTTAGGCAAAGTTATTTTAAATAAACTTTCTGTATGGTTGGTTGACTCTGGTATTTTAACAGATTGTCAATATGGCTTTAGGAAAGGCAGAAGTACATAGATCAATGTTTAAATTTGCACCTTTTGGTAGAGAAGTACACCGTAGCAAAACAAGGTACTCTGCAGCTGGCATTCATGGACTTGTCATCAGCTTTTGACCTAGTAAATAGAACTAAGTTATGGTCAATACTGTTGGACATGGGGATGGACCGTTGTTTAGTTAACTTTTTAGCAGATCTTCATAAGGATCTTTATGACAGGGTCAGAGTCAACCAAGATGGTAAATGCACCAAGCACTTTAAAATTGACAAAGGGGTCCGTCAAGGCTGTATATTAGCCCCCCTGCTTTTTACCCTTTATATAAATAATTTAAATACTTCCCTTAGCACTGCCACTTTAGATATTCCACGTATAGGGGACAGGGTTATCCCCGCCCTCCTATACGCGGATGATGCGGTCCTTTTGGCTCGTACTGCAATAGGTCTCCAGAAACTCCTGGACTCCTATGGATCTTTCATGCAATCCCTGGACCTTGTTGTCAATAAAACGAAATCACATACGATGACGATAGGGCAGAAGTCAAAAAAATGTAAAACCTTCTATTGTGAGGGGGTCGAGTTGTCAAGGGTCTCCTCTTTCCCCTATTTGGGAGTCTTATTTGATGAAAGAGGCTCATGGACCCCCCAGTTACGGGCAAAAAAACTCGTCATGTCAAGGTCCGTAGCCGCTATTCAAGGTTTGCCTCCCGATTGGGAGCGAAGCCCCTTGAAGCCCTACTCAAAATATATGGCTCTAAAAGTATTGCAATAGCATCATATGGGTCTGCAATTTGGGGATTTAAACCTGTAGCGGAACTTCAGCTAGTTGAAAACAAATTTATGAGATATCTCCTGGCGGTTCCTCAATCGACCCCTACGTACGCTATTCATCAGGAGCTGGGTAGTGGTTTTGTTGAGGATCAAATTGGGTTGGGTCCTGTGATTTCCTGGTTAAAGACATGGATCAATGCAGAACTGTGTCTGAATAGAGACATGTTTAGGGACTGTTTAGCACTGGATAATGTAAATAAAATCCAATGGATACATTATGTCAAGTCAACGCTTGGCAAACTGGGACGACCTGAACTTTTTGCTACACCTGAAAAGATTGTGAAAGAGGATGTGGCATGGGTTAAAGCCCAATTTTTAAACATGCGGTTTGTAGAGAGGGAGGCACTGGAGATTGAGAAACCAACGGTGAGAGCCCACTTGCTGCTAAAGACAGTCCCACAGATAGAACTGTATTTGTTAATAGTCACAAAACCTTTCCATCGATTTTTACTAACCAGGTTTCGTTTTAATCTTATTCATTGTCTTTTAGCGGATGTACAGGGCTGGAGCAGGGTCAACGATTTAGGCCCTTGTACTTGTGATAATTTTTCTTTGCAGGACACTATGCACTTTACTATGTTCTGTGAGCATTTTAGCCCCATGAGGAGAAAGTTCTTAAGACCCATATTAAAGGATAAGGGATTTGTGCAAGTCAGACCAGCCTTAGTATATCCTCAGTTGTTAAATAACCCACTGGAGATTTTTAACATTGCTAATTTTTTGGTGTCGGCAGTGAGCCATAGGAAGAAAGGGTGTTAGATATTTTAAAGTGTTAGATGATTTTATACACAGATATAATTGTTTTTATTGTCTGAGAAATGAAATATGATCCATTTGTTTTTACTGGTTTGATTTTAATTGACTGTATGTGATATTTTAAAGGGTTTAAAATATATTAATATGTTTTTTTATTTACTTTGTATGTAAATTGTTCTCTGCGGTGTGCTTTTATGGCTTTTGTTAGCCGAATAAAGTGGTTTGAACTGAACTGAACTGAGTGCATGGGTAGTGCCTGGGTGATTGGAGGAGTCAATGGTCATGCCTGTGTGATTGCATGAATGCAGGGGTAGTGCCTGGGTGATTGGAGGAGTGCATATGTAGTGCCAGGGTGATTGCATAAGTGCAGGGGTGCTGCCTGAGTGCATGAATGAGTGCATGGGTAGTGCCAGGGTAATTGGATGAGTGCAAGGGTAGTGCCTGGGTGATTGCATGAGTGCAGGAGTAGTGCTTGGGTGATTGCAGGAGTGCATAGGTAGTGCCTGGGTGATTTCATGACTGCAGGGGTAGTGCCTGGGTGGTTAGAGGAGTGCATGGGAAGTGCCTGGGTGATTTTATGAGTGCATGGGTAGTGCCTGTGTGTTTATAGGACTGCATGGGTAGTGCCTGGGTGATTACATGAGTGCATGGGTAGTGCCTGAGTCATTGCATGAGTTCAGGGCTAGTGCCCGGGTGATTGAAGGAGTGCATACATAGTGCCTCAGTGCATGAGTGAGTGCATGGGTAGTGTTTGGGTGGTTAGAGGAGTGCAAGGGTAGTGTCTGTGTTATTGCATGAGTACATGGGTTGTGCCTTGGTGATTGGAAGAGTGCATAGGTAGTGCATGGTTGATTCAATGAGTGCAAGGGCAGTGCCTGGGTAATTGAAGGAGTACATAAGTAATGCCTGCGGGATTGCATGAGTGCATGGGCAGTGCCTAGGTGATATGAGGAGTGCATGGGTAGTGCCTGAAAGATTGGAGGAGTGCATGGGTAGTGCCTGCATGATTGGAGGACTGCATGGGTAGTGCTTGGGTGATTGCATGAGTGCAGGGGTAGTACCAGGGTGCATGGATGAGTGCATGGGTAGTGCCTGGGTGATTGTATGAGTACATGGGTGGTGCCTGGGTGATTGGAGGAGTGCATGTGTACTGCCCAAGTGATTGCATGAGTGCAGGGCTAGTGGATGAGCGCATGGATGAGTGCATGGGTAGGGCCTGAATGATTGCATGAGTGCATGCATAGTGCCTCAGTGATTGCATGAGTGCAGGGGTAGTGCCTGGGTCATTGGAGAGGTGCATGGGTACTGCCTGGGTGATTGCATGAGTTCATGGGTAATGTCTGGGTGATTGGAGGAGTGCATGTGTACTGCTTGGGTGATTGCATGAGTGCAGGGATAGTACTGGAGTGCATGGATGAGTGCATGGGCAGTGCCTAAGTAATTTCATGAATGCATGGGTAGTGCTTGGGTGATTGGAGGAGTCCATGGGTAGTGTCTGGGTGATTGAAGGAGTGCATGGGTAGTGCCTGTGTGATTGCATGAGTGCAGGGGTAGTACCTGAGGGCATGGGTGAGTGCATGGGTAGTATTTGAGAGAATGGATGACTGCATAGGTAGTGCCTGGGTGATTGCATGAGTGCATAGCTACTGCCTGGGTGATTGGAAGAGTGCATGTGTACTGCCTGAATGAATGCAAGAGTGTAGGGGTAGTGCCTGAGTGCATAGATGAGTGCATGGGTAGTGCCTGTGTTATTGCATGAGTGCAGGGATAGCGCCTGAGGGCATGGATGAGTGCATGAGTAGTATTTGACAGAATTGATGAGTGCATGGGTAGTGCCAGGGTGATTGCATGAGTGCATGGCTACTGCCTGGGTGATTGAAGGAGTACATGTGTACTGCCTAAGTGAATGCAAGCATGCAAGGGTAGTGCCTGAGTGCATAGATGAGTGCATGGGTAGTGCCTGGGTGATTGCATAAGTGCATGGGTAGTGCCTGGGCGATTGAAGGAGTGCATAGGTAGTGCCTTTGTGATTGTATGAGTGCAGGGGTAGCGCCTGAGGGCATGGATGAGTGCATGGGTAGTATTTAAGTGAATGGATGAGTGCATGGGTAGTGCCTGGGTGATTGTATGAGTGCATAGCTACTGCCTGGGTGATTGGAGGTGTGCATGTGTACTGCCTGAGTGAATGCAAGAGTGTAAGGGTAGTGCCTGAGTGCATGGATGAGTGCATGGGTAGTGCCTGGGTGATTGCATGAGTGCATGGGTAGTGCCTGAGTGCATGAGAAGTGCCTGAGTGATTTTATGAGTGTATGGGTAGTGCCTCAGTGATTGGAGGAGTGCATGTGTACTGCCTGAGTGATTGGAGGAGTGCATGGGTACTGCCTGTGAGATTGCATGAGTGCATGCATAGTGCCTGTGTGCATGGATCAGTGCATGGGTACTGCCTGGGTGATTGCATGAGTTCATGGGTAATGTCTGGGTTATTGGAGGAGTGCATGTGTACTGCTTGGGTGATTGCATGAGTGCAGGGATAGTACCTGAGTGCATGGATCAGTGCATTGGTAGTGCCTAAGTAATTTCATGAATGCATTGGTAGTGCTTGGGTGATTGGAGGAGGCCATGGGTAGTGTCTGGGTGATTGAAGGAGTGCATGAGTAGTGCCTGTGTGATTGCATGAGTACAGGGGTAGTACCTGAGGGCATGGATGGCTGCATGGGTAGTATTTGAGAGAATGGATGACTGCATGGGTAGTGCCTGGGTGATTGCATGAGTGCATAGCTGCTGCCTGGGTGATTGGAAGAGTGCATGTGTACTGCCTTAGTGAATGCAAGAGTGCAGGGGTAGTGCCTGAGTGCATAGATGAGTGCATTGGTAGTGCCTGGGTAATTGCATGAGTGCATGGGTAATACCTGAGTGATTGAAGGAGTGCATGGGTAGTGCCTGTGTTATTGCATGAGTGCAGGGATAGCGCCAGAGTGCATGGATGAGTGCCTTGGTAGTGCCAGGGTGATTGCATGAGTGCATGGCTACTGCCTAGGTGATTGAATGAGTGCATGTGTACTGCCTGAGTGAATGGGTAGTGCCTGGGTGATTGCATAATTGCATGGGTAGTGCCTGGGCAATTGAAGTGTAGTGCCTGTGTGATTGTATGAGTGCAGGGTTAGCACCTGAGGGCATGGATGAGTGCATGGGTAGTATTTAAGAGAATGGATCAGTGCATGGGTAGTGCCTGGGTGCTTGCATGAGTGCATAGCTACTGCCTGGGTGATTGGAGGTGTGCATGTGTACTGCCTGAGTGAGTGCAAGAGTGTAAGGGTAGTACCTGAGTGCATGGATGAGTGCATGGGTAGTGCCTGGGTGATTGCATGAGTGCATGGGTAGTGCCTGAGTGCATGGATGAGTGCATGAGAAGTGCGTGAGTGATTTTATGAGTGCATGGGTAGTGCCTCAGTGATTGGAGGGGTGCATGTGTACTGCCTGAGTGATTGGAGAATGCATGGGTACTGCCTGTGAGATTGCATGAGTGCATGCGTAGTGCCTGAGTGCATGGATCAGTGCATGGGTACTGCCTGGGTGATTGCATGAGTGCATGGGTAGTGTCTAGGTATTGAAGGAGTGCATTTGTACTGCTTGGGTGATTGCATGAGTGCAGGGAGAGTGCCTGAGTGCATGGATGAGTGCATGAGAAGTACCTGAGTGATTTTATGAGTGCATGGGTAGTGCCTCAGTGATTGGAGGAGTGCATGTGTACTGCCTGAGTGATTGGAGGAGTGCATGGGTAACGCCTGTGAGACTGCATGAGTGCATGCGTAGTGCCTGAGTGCATGGATGAGTGCATGGGTACTGCCTGGGTGATTGCATAAGTGCATGTGTAGTGCCTGGGTGATTGGAGGAGTGCATCTGTACTGTTTGGGTGATTGCATGACTGCAGAGTTAGTGCGTGAGTGCATGGATGAGTGCATGGGTAGTGCCTAAGTGATTGCATGAATGCAGGGGCAGTGCTTGGGTGATTGGAGGAGTGCATGGATAGTGCCTGGGTGATTGAAGGACTGCATGGGTAGTGCCTGTGTGATTGCATGAGTGCAGGGGTAGTACCTGAGAGCATGGATGAGTGCATGGGTAGTATTTGACAGAATGGATGAGTGCATGGGTAGGTTCTGGGTGATTGCATGAGTGCATGGGTACTGCGTGGGTGATTGGAGAAGTGCATGTGTACTGACTGAGAGAATACACGAGTGCAGAGGTACTCCCTGAGTGATTACATGAGTGCATGGGTAGTGCCTCAGTGATTGGAAGAGTGCATGGGTAGTGCCTGGGTGATTGGAGAAGTGCACGGGTAGTGCCTGAGTGCATGGATGCATGCATGGGTAGTGCCTAGGTGATTGGAGAAGTGCACAGGTAATGCCCGAGTACATGCATGAGTGTATGGGTAGTGCCTGGGTGATTGTACCAGTACATGGGTAGTACCTGGGTAAATTGAATGAGTGTGGGAGTAGTGCCTGAGTGCATAGATGAGTGCATGGGAAGTGTTTGAGGGAATGGATGAGTGCAGTAAAAGTGGCTCTAAACATTATTTCACATTATCATGCATATTACATTATTTGTTCTTACCTTTTTCACTAATGTAGATACAAAGCTCAGTGGAACTATTTTGTAGTTTTGTTGTAAACTGGATTTAAAATCCTTTCAAACTTCACCATTACCTTCTGTAAAAAAGAAGAAAAACTGTTATCGAATATAATATTATACTTTTAAGAATACAACATAATTTTAGAATTACATAACATTTTCAGTTTCCCTTTCTTGCTGTTCTCAGATTCTACTGAACTCCACCATACACATACAACATACAACAGCGGGGAAAATAAACAATCGATGAGATTGTAAAAAAACAAATCAGCGTTGAGCATTATTTACAACATGTGTAGCTATGTCTGTACCTATCTACAGTTTCTTAGTTACATTATTCAACTACATTAAGGGGCAGATTTACAAGCCCCTGCGCCACCAGTATGTCACTTTTTGTGATGTACTGGTGGCGCAGTGGGCTCCTCCATATTTACAAGGACAGGAAAAGCCACCCTGCGTGACTTTTCCTCTCCTTGTAAATACGGCCCCTTCACATGCAGCACTTTGCGTTGAAGGGGCATTCCATGGGTGTTGCTGTGGGTGTTCCCACGCAACACCCTTGGAACAAGACACATCTCCAGATTTACGAGAAATCATAAATCTGGAGATGCGTCTGAATGCTACACCACCCTAGAGGTGGCGTAGCGAGGCACAACGATGAGAAATGTTTTCATTTCTCCTCGTTTTTTCCTCTTTCAATGCGTGCTGCATTCTACAGCACACATTGAAAGAGGAAAATGCCTGTAGTGATTGTTTTTGTGCAGGAAGGTGCCCCTTCCTGCACAAAGACAATCTCCCCATGACGCAGGCATCCTTGCACCATGGTGCAAGGGTGCCTGCACATGGCTGCAGTTTGTGTGCCAGTGCAGGGGGAAGCAGAGAGATGCAACATATTCTTGTAAATATGTCACATCCCTGTGCTTCGGAAGTGCCGCAGCGTGGTGCAGCCAAAGGGCTTGCGGTGCCACGCTGCGGCACTTCCTTGTAGATCTGCCCCTAAGTCTTTTATTTCTCTCAAGTACATTTTGTAAAATGTACACTCTCATTTACATCTCATATAATATAGACAACAAATATATAACTATTTGTTTCTAAACACAATTTTCCAAATGCAATATGAATTAGCACAAACAATAATCCATACACTAATTGTTCACATCTTCCCAATAAGCCGAATAATGTTTCCGAAACGTTTTCATTAGAAATATCCAAAATAAACTCGTTAATTCGTGTTCACATGTTCCCAATAGGCCGAATGATGTAGTCAAAACTTTGGCTTTAAACATAACACATATGAATTTGGTAATTCATAAGGCAAGCTAGCTTTGAATTCCAAATTTGCATCATTGCAATGTGTCCATCCTTTATTGCACTTTAAATACACAGTATAGTGTCGAGATGTTGTAGTAGGTCCATCATGGAAAATAATAGCCACTGCTTTAAAAGTTCTTCCTGAAATTGATACTTGACTTGCCACAAAACTTTTAATTTTGGTTTCCAATTTTCTTCCACTTGCTTTACAACGTTGTAGCATTAAAATTACATATTTTCCAAATCTTTCTATATATAATGTTGACAACATTTCTGATTTACAATGAGAACATTTCATATTTTGATTAGCTGTTTTTACTAATTTGTTAAAAGATACTGATTTGCAATCTGGTATTGTCAAGTATTGTATTGTATTGTATCGGGCACTTGTAAAGCGCACTGTCACCCAAAGGGTATCCTGGCGCTATTGAAAATGTGCTCAGGTCAGCCGTGGATGGACAGAACGGCCCTGAGTAGACTGATCGAGGCGAGCCAATAAAATTCATTCTCTTGGAAAGAGCCAGGTTTTGACTCTCTTCCTAAATGGCATCAGATCCTCTAACTGTCTGATATTGGTGGGAAGTGTATTCCAGAGCTTTGCTGCCGCAATGCTAAAAGCTCTCCCACCTGATGTTATCTTTCTGAATTTGGGCACCTTAACCAAATTGGCCGAAGATGAGCGTAAACTCCGGGTGGGGACATACCATGCAAATTTGTACTGCATGGGTTTGGGTCCAACACCATGCAGAGCTTTGAACACTAAGCAGAGAGATTTAAACTTTATCCTTTCTGACACTGGAAGCCAGTGTAGCTCTGCCAGCGCTTGTGATGCGGATGACTGTCTTGGTCTTGCTAAGGCCAGTTTGGCCGCCATCGTCTGGGCCCTCTGCAGTCTCTCAATTAGGTACTTTGAAGACTCTAGCAGCAGTGCGTTACAGTAGTCAAGTCTACCCAAATAACGCTTCTAACTACCAGTGCTCTGGCCTGTGATGGTAGCATTGGTAGGATCTTTCGGAGCGCCCTGATGAGAGCAAAACAGCAACCAGCAATTTTGTTGATCTGGGCTTCAAGGCTTAGTTTATCATCGAATATAACTCCTAAATTACGCACCGTCTCTGAAGATCTTAGAGGAATATCGGTCGGTATAGGCCAGAAGTCATCTAGTAGCGGACGAGGAACTTTACCTGCTGCGCAGCACAAGATCTCTGTCTTGTCTGCATTAAATTGAAGAGAGTTTTCTCTCAGCCAGCCAGAGGCATCCTTCATGCAGGTGTGGAAATCTTCCAATGAGGTGAAATGGTCTCCCTCCAATGACAAGATGAGCTGCGTGTCATAGGCATAATTAATAAGGCTAACGTTATGAGCTTTAATGTCAGCCAGAAATGGTCTCAGATATATGTTGAATAGTATTGGGCTGATAGCAGATCCCTGAGGAACACCGTATAGGTTGTTAGTGAACTCAGATTGAAACGGTGAGAGAGCCACTGCCTGTCGCCTCTTGGGTAGGTATGATTGGAACCATTTCCATGCTGTACCCACTATCCCTACGTCCTTGAGCCTGGCCAGAAGTATCTCATGGTTAACCATGTCGAAAGCGGCGGACAGGTCAAGCAGAATCAGTATTGCTGACTGCCCCCTGTCCGTCCACATTCGAAGATCATCCAATACGGTTACCAGAGCAGTCTCCGTACCATGCCCAGGGCGGAAGCCAAATTGCACATCCTCCAATATCTTGTTAGTTTCCAAGAACTTGGAGAGTGCTTTACTGACCACCCGCTCTATGATATTTATAGGGTAAGGCAGCAGGGAGATCGGTCTATAATTCTTGGGGCAGCCAGGATCCAGAGTTGCTTTTTTCAAAAAAGGTGTCACTACCGCTTGTTTTCAACAGTCCGGTACTGACCCGCTGGACAGTGATTGATTACAGATTTGTCTGGTAGTTGGGAATAGCTCTGAACTCAGCTCTTTCCATATTCTATGTGGCAATGGATCCAGCGGTGAGCCTGAGGAGATACCTAGTGCTATCTTTGCAAAATCCTCCACTGACGGGAGTTCAAAGTGATCAAACAAGTTGGGGTTTTCCCCCATATTTTCTCTTTCCTTTTCCTGAGGTGCTTTTATTGCCTCTACCTCGTCGCTTCCCTCAGTGCATGGACTACTTGGCCCCAGACCCTCGAGAATAGAGGTGATCTTATCCTCGAAAAAAGTCGCAAGGTTATTACAAAGATCCTGTGAAGGCTGTATCTTATTTTTTGTGCACTCTGGATTGGCAATGTCCCCCACTATTTTAAAGATGCTTCTGGCACTATTTGAGGACCTTAAAATCAGGTCTGCAAAGTACTCTGCTTTAGTTCTGCCAATTTCTTTTTTATAGTGAGCCATTGCCTCTTTCCAGGCGGTTTTGTCTTCCTCTGAATATCCCTTCCTCCATTTTCTCTCTGCTGACTTGCAGCTCATCTTTAGAGTTCTAAGTAATTCGTTGTACCAGCGGTGCGGAAGGTCTACCCTTTTTCTTATAATTCTTTAGAGGAGCAACCAAGTCTAGTCTAGTTACTATATGTTCGCAGAAGATCTCATAATTTTCCTCTACCTGCCTATCTCCATCAAATATTTTCTCCATAGGAAATACCGGGGAAAGCTTTGCTTTTTGCAGCAGTCCCTTCCAGTCCCTGACTTTGCTTTTCTTAGAGCCAGTGGTACTGTGATTGTTCTTTTTTGGGTTATGTACCTGGAATTTTATCAGGTAGTGGTCAGACCACTCCACCAACAAGGTCTCTGTCCTTCCCACAGCTTGCTCTTCGGCAAAGATTAGGTCCAATGTGTGCCCTCCCTTATGCGTGGGTTCAGTGATTTGTTGTGTTAAGTTCACGTTCTTACAAGAGTTGATAAGACTATTATAGTTTGAGTCCAGACTCCCGTTACACCATAGGTTAAAATCCCCCATGATGAATAATCTGGAATGGGTGAGTGCCATATTAGTGAACACATCAGTAATTGTCTGCAATTGTGCATTGCTAACTTCTCCAGGAGGTCTATAGCACAGTATTTCCGTCAGCAGTTGTCCCTTGTGGTCTTTTAGGGAGTAACCCAGCATTTCTATACCATTGACTTCGTCAACATTTATGGGCACGAAATCCCATATCTCCTTAAAAATAACCCCGACCCCTCCTCCCCTCCCTTTGGGCCGTGGCTTGTGGAAAACCTTGTATCCTGATGGACAGGCTAATCCCGGCTCCAGGTCTGATCCTGGATGTGTCCATGTCTCAGTCATAAATAGGACATCTAAATCATGTGTTTCCAGTAGTAATTGGATCTGTAGCCAGTGTTTGGGCAGGGATATGACGTTAAGCAAACCACATGCCAGGGTATCCCTACTATCCAGATTGGGCTTTAGTCCCGCTGTCTCTACAAGGCTAGGCATACCCTCCCGTCCTCCTGTATCCCCTGAGTCCTGCGGCTCCTTACTAGTGTGGGTAAGTCTCTTTTCCTCCACCACTTTTCTCCCCAGACGGGCAGCATGGCTGGCGCTGTGCGCGGACGTCAGCGCGCCTGTGGCGCGCCCGCTGCGCGGCCGCGCTGCGGCCATGCTTTTGGAGCCCCAGTCCCTCCGCATCTAGAGCGCTAACCAGAAGTTCCTGTGGGCTACCGGCGCTTAGTCCAAATACATTTTCAATTTCAATTCCTTCATCTTCCAATACACCAAGCATAAGGATTAGAAATTCTTGTGCATCTTGTTGTATATTGAGTGTAAATTGCAAAGAACCAGTACATATATCCAAAAGATACCGAATGCCAGAAGCAGTATGGATTTTACTTCTGTCAGTTACCAATTTTTGAAAAACATAATGTAGTAAAGAACAGAATCTTTTTTCTCGACTTTCCATAATTTCATGATGAAGATCTTGTAGATAAAACACAACATTCACAATTACATTAGCATAGAGGTTGATACCTGAACTACTTTCTAACTGGTATCCTACAATATCATCAACCGTATCCATTTTCATTTTCTTTGCACCTTCATGATTCTCTTCAATTGTTTTTTTTTTTTTGAATCTCAGTAGAATGTTTGTCATATTTCCATTTTGGACACACTACACATTTCTCATAAATGGGATATTCACCTAAGTTAGGAACATAAAGTCTTCTTAACCGATTGTACTCTCTTACACAATCTGCATCAGCACTAATCTTATTCTCATCAAAATCAATCAAATACAAACCAGATAATGTTCTTACTTGAGACAATGCAACATATGCCATTCCCTCTTTAAACACTGTACTTCCAATATTTACAAAAGCACTGTCTACACTTAAACCTTGAGATTTATGAATGGTTACTGTATATGCTAAAGACAGAGGAAACTGTTTTCTACGAACATACAAGTCTTTTGAAGCAAAAAATGTACAGCACAACATCCAATCTGTTTTACCTCTTCAATCTGATCAAATTTAATCTTCAAAAATTCAATTCCATCTCTGTTCTGAAAATTTACAAAATCAACAACTTTTCCCATTGCTCCATTTACTAAACCTTCTTCTACATTCAAATTACGCTGTAAAATTACCCGACAGTTTATACATACATGTAAAGACTTTTCTAAACCTGCAGTCTTAGATTCAGACTTTTCTAAAGAATCCAATTTCGACTGTAATTTTTCTGAGAGACGAATAATCACTCCTAGGTGTCCATTTTATCAATAGCTTCCATTTTCACTAATGGTTGTTTTTCCAATTTCAAAAGTTCTTGATTGAATGTAGAACACTCTTGCAGTGTAGGCATTAGGCAAACTATAGACTTCTTTACTCCAATTTTTTTTGTACATTATTTCAGGTGCTGTGTATTTGGATGTAAACAAGTTCCTTATTAGCCGACTTTTTAAAGCTTGTTTAGCATGTTTTGTCAAAACACCAATTCTTATTTCTTTGAGAATATTTCCACAATCTTCATCACTTACTTGTCGCATATTCTTAATAAGTTCTTTATATTCAAAATGTAACCAAATATTCACATTTCTAATACTTCCAGAAGATTTCCTAGTGTCTTCATGGACAAGTGTTTTAAAAACGGGTTGCCCTTTTACAGGAGTAAGTTGCAGTAGATCGCAATTACATGTTTTCCTCCAAACAGAACATTATAATCTGTTTTTAAAATCTGTTGCATTCTTAAATGTACAAAGGCAAGCATTAAGATTGAGACCATACTCACCTCATCAATGATTAGAAGTTTCATTTTCTTCAGTACTCTTGAAACTTCATAACAAGCTTCTCCAGATAGCTTCTGATATTCCAATTTATTTTCATGTTCAACCGGTAGCATGAGTAATCGATATAAAGTAATCCCTTTAATGTTGGGTGCTGCTAATCCAGTTGGAGCTGTTACAACACAAGATAAATGTGATTCAGAAGTTTTGCGTAGATAACTCGTCAAAACTTTATTTAAAAACCTTTTACCGTTCCAGCTTGACCACTGATGTACATTAGAATAGGTTTAAATGATGTGTATTGGCATTCTTTTTTTCATGCAGAAAACCATGCTGTATCTGTCCTGTCACTTGCTAATATATTTCTTTTGTTCAATATTTAGTTCTTCTTCCAAGTTTCCCAACTGAATAATATCCTGTTGTGCTTGTTGCATTGCTGTTTCTACTTCATTCATGGCTATTGCTGCTTCATTTTAAATAATTGGTTGTCCTAGTGGATCTTGACTTAGTGGACCCGAACTTTGACTATCTTGAGAACTGTCTCTAGCTATTTCAGCTGCAATAGTAGTTTCTTGTTCAATCTCTTCATTTAACATTTGTAGATAAGTTGGAAAAATTGTGCATTGAATGCTATCTTTTTTTACATGCATTAAAAGAATCTTCATAGCAGTCGAAATCTCCAAGTAATTCCATTTCATTACGCCAAGGGTGGAAGAGTTGCAGAAGTGCTAAATAGAAAAATTCCCTTTTATCTGGAGTTTCACAACTGAGTTTTCTGTGGTTAATAAGATTTCCTTTGGCATGTTTTACCAAACATGCATCACATCTAATTACTGCATATTTTTCTTCATTTATATTCTCTGTAACATTTCTCTTAAAGCTGTAATGTTGCAGTACTTCATAGAGACATAGGTTTTCCAGATGTGGACTCCTTTTGGGATAGTACGTATCCAACATATTAGTTTTAACAATATCTGTACTTTCTGGTTCATTCAATGCTAAATATTCAATTTCTTGTAGAGATTTCAATACTCTATTTCATATGGCGGCAAGACCTAGACTTACCCAAACGATTCATCTTGACTTTGAGTATAAACTTGCAGAGCTCAACCAATCCGAACATTCATAGGATCCAATTTCTGGATGGGAAAGCATTTTCAAGCTAAAACTGTACAATTTCTTACTAAGACTCTTCTCTTTTGAAATTTATTCCCACATTTCTTTCAACTCTGTCTTTTCAGATTTGGTTATATATGACGTAACATAGCGAGCAACAGCAATTGAATTATCTGCAACATACTGGATATCCGTGTTTGCATTCCACATTGTCAAAATCACTGGATTATAGTCATTAATATACTTTGAATCTTCAGTTCTTTTTATGTTGTATGTATTCTTCGGAGATTTTCGAGTTATAGTATGCCTTACTGCTGACATAAAACTATTGACTCTTCCTTTTAAAATTATTGCATGTGGGAATCCAAAACAACATTTTGTATAAAATGTTCCCTTTGACTTGTATTTTTGTCGACAATATTTTCCACATCGATGACTTTGAAACCGTAAAACTTGTTGTCTCAAGCTGTTTTCTCCTCCTTTTTTGGAATGGCACAGGTAACATACTCCTCGATGAAAGACAAAACACTTTCATCAGTATCAGTTCCAAATTTTGGTGCATTCTTGATCCATAATAGCATGTGTATATGAGGAGCTCCTCTGGCTTGGTACTCCTTTCTCCAAAAGAAATCAGTAACTTCTCCAAGAGGTGCATTATTTTTATTGCAGATAAGAGACATCATAGCTTAAAACCTATGATTAAAATATCTGCACACATTCACAGGATCCAAGGAACACAGTTCTCCAGCTGTCTTCAATTCAATGTTTTTTACATTTGAATTTGCTTTTCGTAGAAATTCAAGTTAATCATCCCACGCATATTCAGCACAGCTAAGTGTTCGAAACCACGTAAGGGTACCTACGTTTCTTAACATACATTTAAGTTTGCCGTGACGACAATACCAATACTCATTAGTACCACGTTCACACGCCATCAAATTAATTAACTGAGATTCTAAATGATCGTCTCTTTGTTGAACTTTGTCCATGAATTTCTTTGCAGAAACATGTGTAAGATGAGCTCCTGTTTTTAATACGTGGTTCACTGCATATGAAAGTCCAGACAAGTCACTTTCAAACAGAAGATGAAATATATATGGAATGCACTGTCAAAATCTTGGATCTTCTGAGTACAATCTTGTCGAGTGGTATTCTGAAGCTGGAATCTGTACTGCTCGTTCATCATATCGTCCACCTTCTCCGGTGGGGAACAGCTGTGGAAAACAACGAGCTTCTAAACTTTTTTCCCATACACTCATGGGAGTTCCCTTTGCTTTCTTCATTTGAAATAATTCAATAGTGTTTCCAATCACTTCTTTTGAATGTAGAGGATGTTTACTGTAATGTTCGTAAATCTCATCACTACTGGACTTGTCCACTTTTCTATTTGGCCTGTTGAAATTTCTATTACATCTTCTAAACATATTTCCTGTTATTCCACATTTACAGTTTTATAATAAATATTATTCTCTGCAAGATATAATGTAGCCTTTTGAAGTTTGGTGACATCTACTAACTCTTGCCATATTTCCAACTCTTTGTTGGGACACCATTAACTAGAATACCTACAGGCTCACTTTCCTCTCTCTCTATACCAACAGTTTCAATATTTTTCTTAAAATCTAAAGGTAAGTACACAACTCTTCCTTTCAGACGTCTTTGTAAATCTGTTGCAGGCAGCATACCTGTTTTAGGCTCCAAACAAACTATAGCCTGAAACGGATGCACAGATTGAATAAGAATGGACTCTAATGTATTGAAATCTGCCAGTTCCGGAGGAATAGCTACCAACTCTAAGTTGTTATATACTGCTTTAGCTGGCATTTTGTTCTCTTCTAATTTGTTGTAACAATATTTACAAATACGTTGGCCAGTGCCCAACTCAAAACGACCTTCCACCAACAAATAAGCACAAAATTGCTCCCACTTATCATTGTTTTCCTTTTCACTTTTTAAATACACATCAACATTCCTAGTTTGACTTCTATAGTGAGTACGTCAACAACAAATACAACCATAGTTTGGTTTTTCACATGAAAGTATCTTAAACTTTGTAATTTCTTCTGCAAACTTCTCAGTACTAATATCTTCCACCTGTTCTTCAACACCTACACTTATCAAGCTCTCACTTTCTCTACACTCCTCTTGTGAACCAAAGAAACGAAACTGTATATCATCACAAACATTTTTTTACATCCGATACTGAACCATGCAAAAGAGCTGTGTTCATTTCACTTAAAGATAATGCAGGACTTTTTACGTGGTACAATCTCCTTACTAACTTCCGCATTTCTGAGTGATGTACTGCTAACATTCTAAAATGATGAAAAGTACTTTGACACACTTTTCTAGAAAGACAAGCCAGAGAATGACCCTGCAACTTAGTATATTTTCTCACTTTACAAGGATCTAGTCCTTGCAACATCATATTCTTCTGTTTAACACTTTTTTTGCATAATCTCATAAGAAAATTCATAATATATCCATAGATTCCTGTTGAATACTACAAATACTACTACAATCCCACTTAGACACTGGTGCTTGTGTACGTCTCCCTTGAACTTCTTCAGTTATTACTTTTTCCACATTTCTAGGAACCATCTTTTCTTTTTCAACTGGACAACCATCTTTTATCTCATAACAACGACCACTTGTATCAACTGCATGAACTAATGTATCTTGTTGAAAATAGCTTTCTTCATAAAAAAAGGCTCAGTACTAGAAATGTGCTTCCATTCACCAGAAAAAGTTACTTCTACTAACTAGCCTTTTTCTTTTGCTTTTCTCCTTCATAAAGTGCATTGTTTTATTCAATGTTTTCATTCTCTTCAATACCAATATAAATAATTTTCGTTTCAATTCAAAAGCTTTTTCTACTACACTTTCAATCTGTTGCTTTTTATTGTAAGTCATTGATCTTTTTTTATATATTTTACAATCTTACAATACATTTTGTAGTGCTCTACTTTTATACATTCTCTTCCTAATGTCTTTATATTCTTTCATCCTTCTTTCAACATGGATTGTTTTCCCATAGCTTGATTTTCCATTAATATATCCTTTTTTCATTTCCTTCTGATTGGTTGTACAACTTTTCTTTCTCTTTTCCACATTTTGAAAATACATTACATTCTTTAAAAGTCTTTTAACAAATTCTTTAGTTCTCTTGCCAGAAGCCTATTTCTTCAATGTCACATTTTGAACTTCATCTAAATGCTGCTTTTCTCTCTCCTTTAAATAGTACTGTTTCTTTTCTTGTCTTTTCTTTTGAACTTTTCTTGTCATACTCAATCGTTCTTACTAATAATGGTGAATATCTGAAAAAAAGAACAGTTTAAAAAGTTTCTAAAAATTATTTTATATTATTAAAATAATTAAATACAAATATTCTCATCTATAAATAAAGAAATACTTTCAATTCAATTGCAAAGCTATGTTAGACACTGCACAATTCCTTCATTTAGAAGACATCACAACCTCTGCAACAGAATGAGAGAGCACAACTAAAGAATTTCTCTACTACCAAACAATCCGGTTCAAATCTATAATACATCAGACAATAGATGTATAAATAGACAAATATGTAATTCACAACACCATAAAGTCCCTTAAACTTCACAGACTGGTGTTCCCAATTCAAAATAACACCTAAAGTGTTGAGCTTACCCAAATATAAAGCAGCAACCCTTCACATATCTCTATTGTAAGTCTCACCATATTCCTGAAAGCATCCATACATGTCTGTACCTTTTGCTAGTGACAGCATATATAAAACAAATAGTTCTATATCTGTATTTTTTCACAGACTCATACAAAGTACCCTAATCACTAAACCATCTGTCAACATGTCTTTAACCTTACTTTTGTGCTGCAGCTTCACCATTTTCCAACTAGTCAAAGTGTTGGGCCTACCCAAATATAAAGCAGCAAACCTTCCCATGAGTCTGTTGTAAATCTCACAATATTACTGAAAGTATGTATGCATATGTATTTACCCTTTACTAGTACTATCATATATAAAAGAATCATACAAATACAGGTATACCTATGTTTTATACATCTGGTATCTTCAGATGCATAGCACATATGAGAATTCATGTGCAAGTAGAGACAAACATCAATCACAAGACCATGCAGACCTTAAACTTAAAACTGGACAGACTGCACTTTACATTTGAAAGAGACGCCTACATTTATGTGGTGTACTTCAAGTGTACATTTCCCCAAATTCATAGAAAGTAGCCTAACTACTAATCCGTCTGCCAATATCTCTTAAACTTCACTTTTGTGCTGCTGCTTCACCATTATACGACTACTCAGGATGTTGGGCCTAGTCAAATATAAAGCAGCAACATATCACATGGCTCGGCTGTAAATCTCACCATATTCTAAAAACCATGCATGCATGTGTCTGTACCTATTACTAGTGCCACCATAATATAAAAGAAGCATACAAATACATGTATACTTCTGTTTTACAAATGTAGCATCTTCAAATAGATAACACATATCAGAATACATGAGTAAGTAGAAATATATCTACTTAGACACCTACATTTATGTAGCGAACTTCAAGTGTACCTTTCCACAAACTCACACAAAGTAGCCTAATTACTAATCCATCTCCTAATTTGTCTTAAACCTCACTTTTGTGCTGCAGCTTCACCATTCTGCAACTACATAGAGACATGGGCCTAGTCAAATATAAAGCAGCAACTCATCACATGTCTATGCTGTAAGTCTCACCATCTTCCTGAAAGCATGCAGGCATACATTTCTACGCCACATAAATATAGGTCTCTTTGTACATATGTCTCTACTTACTCATGAATTCTGATATGTGTTATCCATCTGAAGATGCTACATGTGTAAAACACAAGTATACATCTATTTGTATGCTTGTTTTATATATGGTGGCACTAGCAAAAGGTACAGACACATGCATGCATGCTTTTAGAAATATGGGGAGACTTACAACAGAGACATGTGAAGGGTTGCTGCTTAGTATTTGGCTATGCTCAATACCTGAGTAGTAGTAGAATGGTGAAGCAACAACAGCAGAAAAGTGATGTTTAAGGTATGTCAGGTGAGGAATTAGTGATTAGGCTACTT
The DNA here is from genome assembly GCA_963921515.1 of Calotriton arnoldi. NCBI lineage: Eukaryota > Metazoa > Chordata > Amphibia > Caudata > Salamandridae > Calotriton > Calotriton arnoldi. The sequence continues at coordinate 668,141 of CAWUFW010007583.1, forward strand.
TGTATGAATTTGAGGTGAGGTTCATTTGAAGAACGCCGCATAAATCTAGGTGTCTGTTTGAATTGTGAAGTGCAGTCTGTCAAGTTTTAAGGTCTTCATGGTCTTGTGATTGAGGTATGTGTCTACTTGCACATGTATTGTGATATCTGTTATGTATCTGAAGATGCTAGACATATAAAACACAGGTATACATGTATTTGTATGTTTCTTTCATATATGATGCTACTAGCAAAAGGTACAGACATATCCATACATGCTTTCAGGAAAATACTGAGACTTACAGCAGATACTTGTGAAGGATTGCTGCTTTATATTTCACTCGGCCCAAAACCCTAAGGAGTCATAGAATGTTGAAGCTGTAGCACAAAAGTGAAGTTTAAGGCATGTTAGGAGATGGATTAGTTATTACACTATTTTGTATGAGTATGAGGAAAGCTACACTTCAAATATACCACATAATTTTCAGTGTGTGCTTGAAATGTGAAGTGCAGTCTGTCACGTTTTAAGGCCTTCCTGGTCTTGTGACTGAGGTATGTCTCTACTTGCAGATGTATTTTGATATGTGTTATGCATTTGAAGATGCTAGTCGTTTAAAAGACAGGTATACATCTATTTGTATATTTCTTTTATATATGACACTGCTAGCAAAAGCTACAGACATATGAATGCATGCTTTCAGGAATATGGTGAGACTTACAGCTGAGACATGTGATGGGTTGCTGCTTTATATTTGGTGAGGCCTAACACTCTAAGTAGTCGCAGAATGGTGAGGTGCAGTACAAAAGTGAGGTTAAAGACATGTTAGGAGTCGGATTAGTGATTAGGCTACTTTGTACGAGTCTGTGGAAAGGTACACTTTAAATATACTGTATAATCTTCAGTGTCTGTTTCAAACGAGAAGTGCAGTCTGTCAAGTTTTTTAAGGCCTTTATGGTATTGTGACTGAGGTATGTCTCTACTTCCAGATGTATTCTGATATGTGTTGTGCATCTGAAGATGCTAGATGTATAAAACACAGGTATACATCTATTTGTATATTTCTTTTATATGCGATGCTGCCAGCAAAAGCTACAGACATATGCATGCATGCTTTTAGGAATATGGTGAGACTTACAGCTGAGACATGTGATGGGTTGCTGCTTTATATTTGGTGAGGCCTAACACTCTAAGTAGTCGCAGAATGGTGGGGTGCTGCATAAAAGTGAGGTTTAGGGCATGTTAGGAGAGGAATTAGTCATTAGGCTACTTTGTACGAGTCTGTGGAAAGGTAGACTTTAAATATACCACATAATTTTCAGTGTGTGTTTGAAATGTGAAGTGCAGTCTGTCACATTTTAAGGTTTTCATGGTCTTGTGACTAAGGTATGTCTCTACTTGCACATGTATTCTAATGAGTATTATGCATGTGAAGTTGATAGACGTATAAAACACAGGTATACATCTATTTGTATATTTCTTTTATATACGATTTTGCTAGCAAAGGGAACAGACATATGTATATCTGCTTTCAGGAATATGGTGAGACTTACAGCTTAAACATGAGATGTGTTGCTGCTTTATATTTGACTAGGCCCAACATCCTGAATAGTTGCAGAATAGTTGAATTGCAGCACAAAAGTGAGGTTTACGACATGTTGTACACTTTTCTGCTACATCTTCACCATTCTGCAACTACTGTGTTTTAAACGTCTAGCATCTTCAGATGCCTAACACATATCAGAATACATGTGCAAGTAGAGGCATACCTCAGTCACAATACCATAAAGGCTTTAAAACTTGACAGACTGCACTTCACATTTCAAGCAGACACTCAAAAATTATATGGTATATTTAAAGTGTACCTTTCCACAGTCTCATACAAAGTAGCCTAATCACTAATCCCTCTCCTAATATGTCTTAAACCTCACTTTTGCGCTGCACCTCACCATTCTGCAACTACTTATAGTGTTGGGCCTAGCCAAATATAAAGCAGCAATACATCATATGTCTCAGCTGTAAGTCTCACCATATTCCTGAAACGATGCATGCATATGTCTGTACCTTTTGCTAGCAGCATCATATATAAAAGAAATATACAAATAGATATAAACCTGTGTTTTATACATCTAGCATCTTCAGATGCACAACAAATATCAGAATACATCTGCAAGTAGAGACATACCACATGTCACAATACCATAAAGGCCTTAAAACGTGACAGACCGCACTTCACATTTCAAGCACACACTGAAAATTATGCGGCATATTTAAAGTGTACCTTTCCACAGACTCGTACAAAGTAGCCTAATGACTAATCCCTCTCCAACATGTCTTAAACCTCACTTTTGTGCTGCACCTCACCATTCTCCAACTAATCAGAGTGTTAGGCCTAGCCAAATATAAAGCAGCAAACCATCACATGTCACAGCTGTAAGTCTCACCATATTCCTAAAAGCATTCATGCATATGTCTGTACCTTTTGCTAGCAGTATCGTATATAAAAGAAATATACAAATAGCTGTAAACCTGTGCTTTATACGTCTAGCATCTTCAGATGCACAACACATATCAGAATACATCTGCAAGTAGAGACATACCACATGTCACAATACCATAAAGGCCTTAAAACTTGACAGACTGCACTTCACATTTCAAGCACACATTGAAAATGATACGGTATATTTAAAGTGTACCTTTCCACAGACTCGCACAAAGTAGCCTAATCACTAATCCCTCTCCTAATATGTCTTAAACCTCACTTTTGCACCGCACCTCACCATTCTGCAACTACTTAGAGTGTTAGGCCTAGCCAAATATAAAGCAGCAACACATCATATGTCTCAGCTGTAAGTCTCACCATATTCCTAAAAGCATGCATGCATATGTCTGAACATTTTGCTAGCACCATCGTATATATAAAAGAAATATACAAATAGATGTATACCTGTGTTTTATACGTCTAGCATCTTCAGATGCATAATACATATCAGAATACATGTGCAAGTAGAGACATACCTCAGTCACAAGACCATCCACATCTTAAAAATTGATAGACTGTACTTCACATTTCAAGCTGACACTGAATGTTATGCAGTATATTTGTAGTGTACCTTTCCACAGACTCATACAAAGTAACCTAATCACTGATCCCTCTGCAAACATGTCTTAAACCAAACTTTTCTGCTGCTCCTTCACCATTCTATGACTACTTAGGGTATTGGACCTACCGAAATATAAAGCAGCAACCCTTCACATGTTTCTGCTGTAAGTCTCACCATCTTCCTGAAAGCATGGATAGCATCATATATCAAAGAAACATACAAATAGATGTACACCTCTGTTTTATACGTCTAGCATCTTCAGATGCATAACACATATCACAATACATGTGCAAGTAGACACATACCTCTTTCACAAGACCATGAAGACCTTAAAACTTTACAGACTGCACTTCACATTTCAAACAGACACCTACATTCATGCGGCGTACTTCAAGTAAACGTTTCCACAAACTCACATAAAGTAGCATAATCACTAATTCCTCAGCTAACATATCTTAAACATCACTTTTCTGCTCCTCCTGCTTCACCATTCTACTACTACTCAGGTATTGAGCATAGCCAAATACAAAGCAGCAACCCTTCACATTTCTCTGTTGTAAGTCTTCCCATATTTCTAAAAGCATGCATGCATGTGTGTGTACCTTTTACTAGTGACAATATATATAAAAGAAGCATACAAGTACATGTATACCTGTGTTTTACACGTCTAGCATCTTCAGCAGGCCTGGGAGTAGTTCGCGGAGTTTTGCTACTCGAAACTCTGCGAAGTTACAAAAAACTCTGCGAAGTTCCGTGAGTGGGGGAGTGCAGTGCTGGTATTCCTGCCACTCGGGTAGAAATTCTACCTGAGCGGCAGCTCGCGTCGCGAACTTACCGTTCGCGATCGCGAGCAGGGAAAAAACTCCGCTGCACATCGCGAAGCAGAGTTTTCTGCACTCCGCGAGCTCCGCGGAGTGCATAAAACTCCGCAAACTCCGTTAACGGAGCGAAGTTCCCAGCCCAGGCCTAATCTTCAGATGGATAACACATATCAGAAGAATACATGTGTAAGTAGAGACATATGTAGTTAGACAAAAATCGAGTATATCGAAGAAAACCTGCCCTTAGGGAATTATATAGGATACAGCAAGAATTTGTTGTAATCCCTTGTCTAGAAAAAATACTTTTTTTCTAGAGACCCCTCACCATCAGGGTTGCCCCTAGGTGGCATGCTTCATCATTGGGGTTCCTCTCAATCCTCTATGGATTGAGGCGTGCTGCGACTTGCAAATTACATAGGAGCAATTCTTATTGTAGACTATGTGTAGTGCAGTGATGTGGAGTGGAAAGGGAAGAAAATCTAAAAATACCTAACTAGTTGGCCACTCTTTTATTCTCACCCCTAGTTGGTATGGTTAAAAATCAGGGGTTGTTTACTGAGAGGAAACCTGACCTTAATGAGTCTAGTTGTCTCAGTAATGTGTTTTTCTCAACATGTTTCAAGCTGTTTCCCTAATAGCTCTTCATCAGGACTCCACGGGGTCCAGCCCCGTGTGTACCACTCCTAGTGAATCCTGTAGTAAGGACACAAACCATGCACACCTAATGCGCACTGTATACATACGGTTCTAGTGATTAATCCGTGTCTGGAATTAGAAAGCAAAAAGATATATTAACAACAGAGAGCTGTCAGCCGTGCTGGCAGGTCGCATTAGCATGATTGTGCAAGCAACTTATCAAAATATTGCACCGTATATTGTGGGTGCTCATATGGTCTATCCTATGTGCTCATATAGTGTGTCATGAGAAGAGGAGGTAGAAAGAATTCTATCATCAATATCTCCATTTAATGAGACATCGAACACAGATATAGATGCAGCGGGCCCAAGCTGGGACGAGTTAACGTAACTTAAAAGAAACCAAATCAAGACCATGATCCATGGGATCATGATGACGGAGTACCTGAGAGTAAATGCAGCACCCCGTGGTCTGATCGTACGCAACAAACCTTTCATTTTCCAACAAGATAAAGGATTGGTCCCTAATCTCATGGCATTGTACCAGAGACTGGTTGGTCCTCATTATTAAGATGGCAGCACGGCTTTCACAAGAAATGAAGGATGAGATTCACACTATAGAGGTTCGCCTAACGTCGTTTCAATCCATCACAGAATTAAAAAAAGAGACTCGAGGAGCTGAACAAAACAATGCGCGAGTTTGAGGTAACCCTGAAAGACACCAAATTCCAAAAATTCAAGAAAGACTCAAAGAATTTCACGCATGAAAAAGTCTACCCCTACATACGAGGAGACTATAATACTACAGGGAGAAACCCCGGATACAATACGGATACTGATGGATCAGACACCGGTCCTGACAGTTCAGATACTGGCAATAATAGGAGAGGCACTTTCAGAAATAGGCGAAACTACACAAGACGGATGGGACACCAAGGAGGACAAGGGCGAGGGTGGCCTCCCTTCCAAGGCCCCCACCTTATCCAGGACCTCCTTTCTTCTATGGACCACCACAATTCCAACAACAGCCATACGCATACTGGAATTCAGCACAACAACCAGAATACCCAGGATCATGGACTCCTTTTTTAGGGAGAGGCAAAGGAGCACAAAGAGGACGGATGAAGAAAGGACAACAAGTGCAGTGGTCGAACCCACTAGAACTCACAAGGATGACAACAAGGAGCATGGACCCCCAGAACGACCCAGGAACAAGCAACCGCCCAGCCTAGTAGTCAATTTGACAGACAATACTCTATCATCAACCCAACTCAAAGTACTGGAAAAAGGCCTAGGATTCGTCCCTACATCCAGTCTGGATAAATTCAAATTAAGCTGCGAGATCAACGAATTCATTCGCAGAATTAAACTACAGGTCTTTTTCGCCAACAAAACAGCAATTGAAACCAGTGACAGTGACACAGTACTACACCTGAAATCGAATTTCACTCCACCATCATCAACATTACCCGTGGAACTCCTAGCTTTTGAAAAAGCGATTCTGAAAGAAATAGGGGAGATCGAGCCAAGGACCATCAAATCTTCCATAATACAAGCAAAGAAGAACAGTCAGCCATCCAACAACTGGCTATCGACAAGGATGTAGGAGTGAAACCAGCAGACAAAGGGGGCGCCATTGTCCTACAAACTACGAAAGCCTATCGCCGTGAGTGCATGCGACTACTGGAAGAAGAGAGGAATTACCAACGCATCAGAGATGATCCCACAGAACGCCTAAGGATACAGATCACGAGTATGGTGGAGGAAGCGACACTACATGATTGGATGAGTAAGAAAGATGGGGATTTCCTGATTAACACACACCCAGTGACCCCCTATTTTTACACGATACCTAAAATACACAAATCTTTGGAAAACTCACCAGGGCGACCAATGGTATCTGGTATATGTTCAATACTGGAACCTCTTTCAAAATTTGCCGACGTCTTCTTACGTCCTCTAATACAAGGAACAGACACATACCTACAGGACACTAAGGCAGTCCTGTGTCTTCTAAAGGACCTACAGTTCAACCCTGTGACTAGCATCCTCATAGGGTTGGACGTTGAAAGTTTGTACACAAGCCTCCCACACAAGGAGACTTTAGAAATCATCAAAGAAGTCCTGTATGAAGGGAACTGGACCTACCACACACCTAGACACCTGGTGTTAGAATGCATCAAATAGGCTCTAACAGAGAATTTCTTTCGCTTCAAAGATACCTTGTTCCGCCAACAACACAGAACTAGTATGGGCAGTACTTTTGCCCCCAGTGTGGCGGGATTATATGTACACCATCTAGAGAAACATAAAATCCTGGCAGACACCAACCCTTATCTCCAACACATCACACTTTGGAAAAGGTATATAGATGACATTCTGCTGATTTGGGAAGGAGACGAGTCCAGAGCAGATGAGTTCATAACCTGGCTGAATCTCCAGGACACGTTCCTTAAATTTACTCACACCATGAGCAGATCTAAACTGGTGTTCTTGGACACCAACATTATCGTAGCTGAGGGCACCCTAAAAACAACACACGAGAAACCCACTGCTAAGAGCTGCTTATTGCTATACGATAGCTTTCACCCCAGGCATTTAAAAAACAATCTCCCCTTCGGCCAGTTCCTTAGGTTAAGGCGGAACTGCACAGAGGTCCATGATTTCAGAACGCAAGCCGAGAAACTGACAGACAAACTTCTGGCAAGAAACTACCCCAAAAAGTTGGGGGCAGATTTACAAGCCCCTAGCGCCACTGATGCATCACTTTTAACATGGGAAAAGTGACGCAAAAGTGGTGCAAGGGGCTTGTAAATCTGTCACTTGGTGTCTAAAGCAAAGAAACAAGCAGTGAGTAATCACAGAGATTCTCTGATGGAAACACGCCAAAAGCATATCACTGTTGAAGACAAGAGACCAATCTGCATAACTACCTTTAACTACCTTTAACAAATCATTGGAAAACATTGGTGTATTTTGAACAGTGGGCAACTTAACATCCCAAAACCAATGCTCTCCCATAGAATGGGGAGGAATTTGAGAGACATTTTGGTACATACACGCCCGAAATCAGGAACCAACAGAGAAAGGAACCAAACTATGCTAGGCACACCACCTACGGGTTATTATCCTTCCGGGAATTGCAGTGTTTGCCATCTTACTACCGCCACCAAAAATGTGTCCTTCAATAATGGAATGAATTGGGAGTTGCGTAAGCTAACAAACTGTAACACAGCAGGAGTGGTATATCTCATCACCTGCCCCTGCAACCTACACTATGTGGGTATAACCACAAGAAAAGTAAGCACCAGAGTGTGCGAACACCGCAGTAACGTCCGGTGTCAGCGCATCACCACAAAAATGTCCTCACATTACAAGGAACAGAAACACACACCCAATGATTTGAAGTGGGTTGTCCTTGAACACATGTGTTATAGTGATAATCTGGAACACAGACTTTTGAAAAAAGAACAGCGGTGGGTGTACAAACTCCACACTGACACCGTGGGACTTAATGACAATATCCCGTGGGGCCTCTTACGTTGAGAATGCACACCATTGAGACTATTGGAGACATCTTTAGGTGTCTCTATAACTAAGTGTAACACCCTGGTTTTTCAGAGTACACGATCACATGAGGACATAACAGTTCGAGACCCATCTAGCAATAACAGTGAAAAAGTCCCACACCTACATATTGTGTTGAAAAGACTAGACACTTTAAAACTGTGACCCCCTGCTTACACACGATTAGTAATACGGGATAACAACGGGAATGTATCATTGAGAGATTCTTCTAATATACATCTGTCTAACAATGGTACATCTGAGCGTGATAAGGGTGCGTTACTATTCACCCGGAATGCATCATTGAGAAATCCTTCAGAGAACATCGGTCCGATAATGGGACATCTCAGCGGTAGAAAAGAACCCACGAAGCAGCCATTAGTTGAAATGTGTATAGTAAAATACTGACCGCAGTGTCCACAGGTACATGCATGCAGTAATAAGAATGAAACTATCATACATGGGAAGCATCCGCTCTACATTATTAGTAAGTAGCCTGGTTGAAGTAATATCACACTTCGGTAGTAGCCATTACATCTAATCACCCCCGAATAGAACTTATTTTTCTGGGCAGGAAAATGGCGAATTACTATTCCGGTGTATTTCCCAATGTTTTTGTACGCTTGATTCCATTCTGCATTAAGAGAAACATTTTAATATCAACTACTTTCCTCATGCATTTCCAGTAACTAAATGTTTTTCAGGATTGGAATTCCCCCCACATGGCGCTGCCACTACTCCGGCAACGGTGTAGAACTAACCGAGCGGTCTAGTACTACGAAGCAGAATGACAGGGCATTTTTTTCCTGCCGCATGGTTAAGAAAGGGCTTTATAAATGGAAACGGCCCTTGCACCAGTTAGTATGAGGTCCCCAGGGAGAAAAATAGGTTACTGTACCAGAGGCGGCTGTGACGAAGTAGGTGGCGGGGGGCTTCTTTTTTCCTACAGATGGTGTATGCTACCCACCTGGTAAGCAGCAACAAGAGTACATGATATATAGACTTGTTTTTCCCCTTCCCCTTTTTGGAGTGTGACTACAAGCCCCTTTACCCCTGGCTTTGACCATAATGCAATAATATAGCATCTACAGAAGTACGTCACATGGATTATCTTAACTTTGTTTTATGTTGTACTGTCACTTGGTGTTTTGTTTCACGAGTGCTATTTTACGAGTGGTGTTACCCGTTACAGTGTGTGGCATGTTCATGACACACTATATGAGCACATAGGATAGACCATATGAGCACTCACAATATACGGTGCGATATTTTGATAAGTTGCATGCACAATCATGCTAATGCGACCTGCCAGCAAGGCTGACAGGTCTCTGTTGTTAATATATCTTTTTGCTTTCTAATTACAGACACAGATTAATCACTAGAACCGTATGTATACAGTGCGCATTAGGTGTGCATGGTTTGTGTCCTTATTACAGGATTCACTAGGAGTGGTACACACGGGGCTGGACCCCGTGGAGTCCTGATGAAGAGCTATTAGGGGAACAGCTCGAAACATGTTCACAAAAACACATTACTGAGACAACCAGACTCATTAAGGTCAGGTTTCTTCTCAGTAAACAACCCCTGATTCTTAACCATACCAACTAGGGGTGAGAATAAAAGAGTGGCCAACTAGTTAGGTATTTTTAGATTTTCCACTCCACATCACTGCACTACACATAGTCTACAATAAAAAGTGCTCCTACTAATTCGCAAGTCGCAACACACCTCAATCCGTAGAGGATTGAGAGGAACCCCAATGATGAAGCATGCCACCTAGGGGCAACCCTGGTGGGTGAGGGGTCTCTAGAAAAAAAGTATTTTTTCTAGACAAGGGATTACAACAAATTCTTGCTGTATCCTATCTAATTCCCTAAGGGCAGGTTTTCTTTGATATGCTCGATTTTTGTCTAACTATGTAACTGTCAGGAGGATAAACCTAGCCTCTACCTCTGCCTCCATCTCTACTTTGGTAACTAAGTCGAGACATACTTCAGACACAAGACCATGCAGACTTCTCTAAATACTAACAAACTACAATACACATGTCTACATTTAATAACATATTTCAAACATCACAGTTCTTCAATAATTTTTAAAGTTAGAAAATTAAGCTAATACATAATACACCTCACAAATTTGTAACTCACCTTTCAAATAGTATTGTAGAATATGAAATATCAGACACTCATAAAAGATTTTCTTTTGCACACAATCAATGTAATGCACATGCACCACTCTCAACAAGGTAAAACCAGTAATGGCAAACTTTCCCTCTCTTTCTCCACACAAATAAATGTAAGTAAAAACTCACATTCCTTCCTACATTAACTCAAATTGTGGAACACATTTCTATTGGTTAGACATATTAGCCCTTACCAACTGTCTTCTTAAAATGCCCAAACTGATTTTCTGGAGTCCCGACTCCACTGTGTACCATTGCGATGGAGCCGCAAATCCATACAGGAGTTCAAAAACCTATTACTAATAATACTAGTATTATTTTTTATGAAGACACCACTTCTAAACATACTCCTGATTTGGGAAATCTTACTTTAATAACATATCACTTATATATAACTTACAATTTCATATTTTAAAAGCACAGTTAACTTTCTTTCCTTCCACCATTCTGCTTAATCCCAGTTTCCATAGTAACAGTTTCTGCAACATTCCACTGAACTGGCAGGTCACAAGTTCACCATATTTACAAGTTCAGCACACAAACTTACAAATGCAAATAGCAGGTGTGGTTGACTTTTGCAAAATATTACCTAATCCTATCTACTGTAGCTTTCAAACATTTTTAAATAACCAATAAGAAACATGCTTTTTAAGAAAGTAACATGCATCCTATTTTTGAGTGTACAATGTTCATGAACAGCCAATCAGTTATCTGCATTTAAAAGAACAGCATCTTGTCCACCATTTTAGATACCTCTCATTCTATCAACTGACTACCTCCGCTACAGACATCTTCTCATAACTTCCAGACATCCCTTCAAGATGCTTAGAGTATGGATTTGAGGGCACAGCTATGTTTTCTGGTGCAAAAGGTATGCTGAACACTGAAGTCTTGACAAAGACCTAGCTTTGCAAAATGTGGATATTAAATGGATTGCACAGAGAGGATTAAAGTGGCACCAGTTGATGCCTTGGGTTAAAACCTTTTGCATCTCCAACCCCCTGACCTCATGATTGTGCACTGTGGTGGCAATGAACTTGGCACATTGACTGGAGTAGGACTGGAAATGCTCATGAAGGATAACTTTGCACAGCTGATGTTGTTTTTCCCCCAAACTGTCTTTGTATACTCTAATATATGCCAAAGACAGAAATGGGAGGGGTCAAATCAATTCTGTCCGCAGATTGAGAAAGCTAGAAAGAATGTCAATAAAGCTGTTCCTGCTTACCTCAGAGACCATAGGATGGGCTCCATCTATAACAACATTCTACGCTTTGATATGGATGACATCTACAGAAGTGATGGAGTACACTTCACAGATCAAGGGAACAGAGTCTTTCTCAACAACCTAAAGCTGTGCATTCGCACTTACATGTAGTTACAAAAAACTCATAATGAAAACAAGGGCTCTTTTTAGAGCCACCCTACAACACAATAGTGAATCCAATTTTTTTTATACATAAATACTCTTTTTAAATTTTTTGTGGATTCGTGCACTTGTCGCGAATCTGCAAAATCCTGAATTCAATGTACTACAACACAATACACTTTTCAGGTTTAACTTTTAATTTTATATATTTTTACTAACTCTATCAAATTTAATATTATTATTAACTTCAATCACACTACCTCTATAAAGCAACTTCACAAATGCAACACTACCTTCTAAATTATATACTACTAAATTATTTATTTGAGGTGGATCCGCGAATCCAACCCGACGTTACATGGGGGGCTGCGCTGAGAGCCGCGTTGGAGTCGCGACTCAAAAATCGAAAGGAAAAAAAACGCCCCACTTCCATTATTCGGTATCCGCCTCGGGGACCCCATTAAAATTAATATTACGGGAGGGGGGCCGTGTGGCCCCCCTTCCCTTGGACACTTTCGGCCCCGGGGACCCCATCCCCCGGGGTCATGGGCACCTATTTTTTTATTATTATTATTTTTTAATTTTAAAGGAGGGGGGCATTTTGTCTTTGAAGGTTAGTGTGCCAAAGGCTAAAGTCAGAAGAAGTTTGGCACCTATCACTCAAATTAACTGCAAGAAATCGGGAGAATGAAGGGCTTTCTTGGTTCTTAAGAAGGCCCCCTCTAGGCAGCAAGCCACTCCTTGCATTGCAGCAATATGTGGAGCCGGTCTTCCTCTGTGATCTATCCAAACTCCCAGGTACTTATATGCGGCCACTACCTCTATTGTTTTGCCTTTGATATACCAGAAACGCTTTCTTGCTCGTTGTCTGACACCATCATCACCTTCGTTTTGGCGATGTTGATCTCTAAAGCGTTTGTTTTACAGTACGAGGTCAATGAGTCAAAGAGCCTCTGGAGGCCCACCTGGGTTTGATCAAGGAGAATCGTCTCGTCTGCATATTGCATTGATTGAATTTTAGTAGATGCGATTCTGGGCGGAAATGCTCGGGAGAGAGCCAGCCACTCGGGCAGGTCTGCTAGGTACAGATTAAATAGTAGTGGGGCCAATATGCATCCCTGCTTTAAGCCTCTGTTGGTCATGATTTTGTTGGTTGTTGACCAATCAGAAGAAACTCTTATTTTTACCCAAGTGTCGGTGTACAGGGCGATGAGAGCATTCAGTAGGGATTGCGGAATGCCCCAGTTCTTTAATTTTTCCCACAGTCTGGGGCGAACAACGCTGCCAAAGGACTTTCGGAAATCGATGAACCCCAGATATAGTGATTTTCCTTTTGTGGCAAGCGTGCCCTCGATCATGTGGGCTAGGCAGATCAAATTGTCTTCGATGTGGCAGCCCTTTTGGAAGCCGGTTTGAGTAGAGGGTATCAGCTTGCGGTCTTCCACCCAGGTAGTCAATTCTTGAAGTAGAGCGCTTGCATAGGCCTTCCTTTCAACATCACGGAGGGCGATCATCCGGTAGTTATCGGGGCTGGACTGGGGACCTTTTGTATGGATAGGGACGAGGAGAGAGCCTCGCCAGGAGTCAGGAATAGGCCCGCCCATTCTGCTTGCCTCGAATAGGGTGGCCGAGAGTACAGCCCACTTGTGCGTAGATGCTTTGTACACCTTTGTTCGTATGCCATTTGGGCTGGGCGCCCCTCTAGGGCGCATTTTTTTAATAATAAGTGCAACTTGGGTTGGTGTAATCTTGATAGTGGGCTCCGGTCCGATGTGAGAGTTGATATGGCTAGAGCTGCAACGGCTAGGCCAATTGTTACTAATAGGCTCTACGTAGAGTGCTTCAATGTGAGCCTCCCATTTGGCAGGAGAAATGTTTGTTACAGTTGATGGTTGGGCAGGTCTGGCACCCTTGTTTACCCAGCTCCAGAATCTCCTTTGGTCCTTTGATTTTATTATTTCATGAGCGGTTGCCCAGAGGTGTTCTTCTTTCATCCTCTGGTGGGTGAATCTTGCTTTCCTGTACTCCTTGCGAGTGAACGATATCTTCTCACGAAGAAATTTGTGATCGGTATCATTGTAGGCGCGCCTGCGCAGTAAGTTGTTTAGTTTGCGTTTGATGTTTGTTGTAGTTTGCTTGTGCTCAGTACAGTTGAAGGTTTTTGTTGTGGGTTTGTGTGGCCTTTTAGTTATCTTTGTGGCTAAGTTTTCTCTGAGGTCCACCACTGCCATTTCCCATGATCTTACAGTCAGTTGATCATTGGACTCTTGGTTCAATTTGTCTAGGAAATGGTCCACCTTCTCTTCGATTATGTCCTGGTGGTCGAAGGCCCACCGTACTTTTCTCACAGGTTCCAAGTTGGCTTCTTGCCCAATCAGATGAGTTACTGGATGGAGGCACAGCAGAAATGACACTTTGCACATGAGAACAGCATGATCGCTTTCTGGTGAGGGAGTTACCACAAATTCCTGCACTAGATGGAAGTGAGCGAGATCCAAATGTAGTTCAGAGTGGCCATTCTAGAGAAAGATACATGTGTGCAAGCGGCAGGCGAGTCTGTGTCAAGTCTTCCGTTTAGAATACGGAGGCCTAGTTGGTTTAGGTAAGCTGCCACCATTGTGCTGCGACCATCCTTCCGTTGGTACTGATGCCTTATGTCCGGAATGGCCCACATTGGATCATCCAGTGAAGTTAGGGAAGAGGAGTCCAAGCTTGTCTCCATTAAGTTTACATTGAAATCTCCCATTATTAGTCACATATCATTAGGAAAGTGAGAGAAAAGGTCTCTTACGGCAGGGAGCATTTTGCTCAAGGTTGCCTCTCGCTTGATTACAGAAGGGTGCAGGTAGATGCAGCCGAGGATCATTGTTTGTTGTTTCGAGTTGTGATTTTCCAATTGCTGGGTCTGAGTTTTGAGGAAAATGTAATCTCCATGCCCTTTGCAGAGTAAGAAAACCTGTAAGGCCAGGTTGCTCTTCACTGAGATTGACACCCCTCCCGATGCGTGGCCACCTGCTTGAGATGCTATTGCATAGGATTCATAAACGGTGAAGTCCTCCCAGGGGATAGTTTGCAAGGAACAAGTTTCTTGTAGGGCGATTATGTCATAGCTCTTCAAGAGGGAGGTAGTTGTCCTTTCAGCTTTTTCCCTGGTTAGTCGCGGATGTTCCAGGAACAGATTTTGAGGTGGTAAGCGACGTCCTTATTAATTTTATGTTCAGCCGGGGTGCAAGGTGCTTCACCCTAGGGCCTGGGGAAGCCAGGTCCAGTCTTGGGAATTCTGCCGTTTAAGAGCACACTGGCGTGAGCCTCCTGCTTTGCTTGTGGTTATTTGCAGCAAATTCTCTCTCAGGACATTTTTTGAGTTCCTGCTAGGGAGCCACACAGGACTGAAGTAGGTGACTGCCTGGTTGTATTACTGTAGGTCACGCTTTTTTTGTTGGAATCCGTTAGAGTGTTGAGAGCTCTGTCCTTTAAGAAAGCTGGGTATTTGGCTGGCGCCGCGAAACTGACCTGAATACCCCAGTCACCTAGGCGATTTTTGTTCTTCATTAGGGCAACGGCCATGTCTTTACTGTAGAAGGTTACTTCCAAGGCCTCATTTATCTGACCCTGTTCTGGGGCAACAAATGCCACACTTTTGATATCTGTTGTTTTTATATTTTCCAATCCCGGAAGGTACGAGCACAACTTTAAGATGTTTCCTCTGTTGAGGGTGTCCATTTCCCTTGGGATGCATACTCTGGATGCAACTTTAGTTTTAAGCCTTCTTGGGGCAAGTGGGTTTTCTCTGCGGTATTTGATGCCGCTTTGTTCAGCTGTTGTGAGAGTTTTACCGCAGAGCCTTCTTTGGGCACCCTGATCTTGGGTGATTGACTTACGCATTCTGGTCTGTTCACATGGGGACAGTTTAGGCAGGCATCATAAGAAGATTCTTCTTCCCCTCTTATATTTCCTCGGGGATACTGCAGCCAGTGATTGGCTATTTCGAGGGGATTCAGTGCCATCTTGTTTCGTTTTTTTCCTGACCAGTCCCTGAGGTTTGCTTGTGTGGCTATCTCTTCTGTGAGGTTTCTTAGTTTAGGGCCTACTTTGTTGGCTTCGAGTGGCTGTGGTGAGTCATGACAGCTTGTATATTTATGTGGAGAGCCCCTGCCCAGAGGTTCTTTTGCACCATATTGGTGGACAGGTCTGTTTCTTCATGGTTTGGTAGGTTTGTCAGGGGACTTGGGGGTTTCTCCGCTATGTTTCTTAGTTGATCGTTTTGCCTTGGATTTCTCAAGATTTTTCGCTAAGTCAAGCTTGGTGCATCCGTCGATATCAACATTGTTTTGGTCCGCACCTAGCGCTTCGGTGTTTTGTTCTAGAGAGCGAGTAGCTGCAGTTTCTCCTCTATAAATGTTGTTGTTAGACGAAGGGTCTGTATTGGCTTTCAGTTCCGTGTCTTTGGTTCGGAGCCAGCAAAGTAGGGCACCATCCTTTTTCCTAGACTTATTTAGTTTCTTTAGTCTCTTCTTATTTTTCTTAGACAAGTGTTGGCCTTCTCTAGGGGATGCGTTTGCCGTGTTTATTACCTCAGCGGATGAGATCGGATTGCTGATGTCTATTGCAGAGTTAGGTTGAGTGTGATGCATCTTTTGTTATTAGTGTTTTTGTTTGGGTAAGTCCATATTCTTGTTTATCGTCGGCTTTCGAGATTCCGGCCTGGTCCTCTTGTGTGTCGATGGTCTGTTGCTCGGGAGCCTTGAGGGGGTCACGGCCGTGCAATTGGTTTCTTGTCCTGGTATCAGTCATGTTATCTCCTGGGTGCTCTGTGCTGCAGGGGCATTCTTTGCTTGATGTGGGCCGAGGTAGATGCTGGCTTTGAGGTAGCAGGGGAGAGAGAGTTTTCGGTGCTCGTCTGCATGCCTCATTCTTCAGGTCCTCAATTAGGGTGGATATTACGTCCGGGAGCGTTTCTAGTTTTTTTAGTATCGGGTTGCAGCTGCATTCCTTGTGCATTTGAGTTTGCGTTGCGTTGTTCTGAACTCTGCATATCAGGGAATTTAGTTGATCGAGCTTGGTATCAATTCTAGTTATTAGGTCAGCTATCAGGTGTAGAATATTTATTTGTGCGTCCAGTTTGTCTGCATGCATGTGAGCTGCGCTAGCCAATGAGTTCAGGGCTTGGTTGGTGGTTGTAAGCAGCATCTCAACCTTGTGTGTGGATGGCATATAGAGAGCCTCCCTATGCAAATGTTCTGTTTTAGGGGGTTCGTTGACCTGGTTTTGAGGGTGTAGAGGTCTCGAGTTTGAGTTTGAGTAGCTACTAGTTGGCAAGGGTCGTTCCCCTTGGAAGTTTTTATGTGTGTCTTGTTGTAGCTTGACTACTTTATAACTGGCTCTGCCGTTATTGGTGACCATCGGAGAGGCATTAGTTATGCAGCCCCTGGGCTCAAGCTGATGTGGTTCCTCGAGGCGGGTGTTGCAAAGTTGCTCACAAGGAGCGGATGATGACGGGAAAGCAGGTGAGGGTAAATCGAACCTGAGCTTTTGCATGCAGGACTCCAGAGCACCATTAGATTGTTTTCTTTCTATTTCAGAGGACGACGGGCTTGATAAGTTGATAGACAGACTTACTGGACTCGCTGAACTAGTAGACGAGATCCATATTGGTGATTTCTGATCAGGATGCTGGTTTAAGGTGAGGTCTCGGTCTTCTCAAAGGTCCAGGGGCTCTAACAATAGCGGTGGCTCTTAGTGGGTCTCACTAGGTTTCATGTTACCGAAGCATCTGGGCACACCCAAGGCTGGCTTGTTGTTTTGCGAGTCAACCAGACGACTTTCTTGAGGTTTCCTTTGAGAAGGAGATGAGGCTGGTTGCGATGGAGCAAGATCCTTCCCTTGAATAATTATTTCTGGATAAAGGGAAACAGGGCGAGGAGTACGTGTTCGTAATTCCTCACTCTGGCGATGGCTGCTGGGGCTCTCGACTCCTGTGAGGAGGGCTGCTGGCTTAAGCTTTTGTGTTTCTTTGCCAGCCCGATTGAGATAGTCTCTAATGTCTCTGGTGTCGCAATTGTTTCGTTTGGCTGGCGCTGGGGTGCTTCCTGGTTGTAACTTCTCGTGTACATCTTGTCTTCCTTCGACCGGGGATGTCAGGAGATTGCAGTGCCTACCCGATTTGGGTCCCTCGTGCGCCTCCTGGGTTCCTATGATTCGGGGCAATGATTGATTCCCTCGCCTTCCTCCTTGAGGATACAACATCTTTGTTTTCTGTCATTTGGCAGTCTTATGGGGCGGTGGGAGTTTTGCAGCTGTGTGGAATTTCTTGTTCGCATTGCTCCCCCTATTCGTGATTAGGAACCTTTTTTTGGGAGGGGTGGCCTTTCCACCTGCTCCTTTTCTCTCCTCTTTGCACCCCTGCAGGCTTTACTGCCGGGCGTTGATGAGGTCAGGTTCCGTTAGGTAGTGGGGTGGCTGAGAGCAGAGCCACTGGATGGTGCTATGGGGGGGATTGGGGAGTTGGGGAGGAGGAGGGCCGAGCGTGAACATACCAGGCCACACACAAGCCACACCCAAGCCTAGTTGGGCCGCTTCTGCAAGGGCCCGGGTTCACACTGGGCAGCTGGCCACTACTACCGCTGCAGCTCAGCCACCACTGCCACCACCCAGCCTCGGCCCCTTCCCTTCCACAGTACCTCTCATGTCCTCTTTTGTGGCTTCTTCTTCTTTCAGACAAGAGGAAAAAGGGGGGAGAGCAGGGAGGGAGGGAGCAGTTTGCTTAGGAGAAGCCCGGCGAGGGCTGCAGTCCGGAGGTCACTGGTTGAAAGCCATGAGTGAAAGCAGGTAAGAAGGCCAGCTAGGGTGGGCACGAACAGAGCTGTGGGCTTGGGGACCAGAAAACCGGGGAGGGCTGCCCTACCCTGCTCGGCCCCAGTAGCGTGCCCGGTAATGCGCCCTCTAACTTGTCACTCTTGCTTCGGCACTCTGTGCTGAGTTGTCACCGATTCCTGGAATAGCCTGCCTGCCTGCTCCTGCTCAGACAGCTCATGCCATCACTCCTTCTTGCTCCTCCGCGGCTCACGACAGCTCACCAACACAATTCGGGGCTCGGAGCACAGCCTCAGCCTCACCTTCCTGTTCCTCCTCGACACCTTCTCCGGCAGAGGCGCAGCTCTTCCTGCCTCCATGCCTGTCCCCCTCCGCCCTGCTTTCGGCAGGAGAAGAGAGAGGGCAGAAAGACTGCAACTCAAAACGAGGGGCCGAGCCAGGGCTGGAACCGGGGCCCGGGGCTTGGCAGGAGGGCAACAGGTCGGTAGAGGGAGAGCAAGGCGGAAGGCTCATAGCGGGCCCGTGAGCTGCTGAGTGCCATGAGCCTCCCGGCCCTGTCGTCAGAAGCGTCAGAAGCATAGGAAGAGAAACTCCAGAGTAAACAAGACAGGGTAAAGGAGAACCAAGCATCTTCAAATTATTATAAGGAGGGGACCTCAATGCTCACTCTTTTCGACTTGCTAACCAGACAACATTATCTATAACTCGCTGCTCTACCATGCACTGTGTTGTGACAAATAATTCAATTTGAGAAGTTATTAGTGCTGTTATGAATATTATGATTTTACATGCTATAAGTGATGTAGTATGCATGGGTATAAAAAGTGCATGGAAAAGGCATGAGTTATAGTGAAAGTAGTGTCGCGAGTGAGGTGACAAGATTGTGCTCTGAGGAGCACGACATAGTAATTTGAAGATGGTGCGTAAATTATAAAATGAAGTTATAATTACTTTACAATTGTTAATGTTTGTGTATTTTAAGTTGGGTTTGTATAGAAAGAATACATAAGGTGTTTCTAACGATAAATTATCCTTAACCTTTGTTTTTTTCATTTTATGTTATTGGTTTGATTTTTTAATAAAAGTTTTTTCAAATTGCAGTGTGGAGTGTCAGATTGGAGTGTCGTAAACTGCAGTGTAGTGCATTACAGTAGTGGCAGCGCCGTAGAGTCAAGTGTCATAGTGTTGAGCATTGTACAGGGGAACAGAGTGGAGACAAGTAGAGTGGAGTGACGTTGCATACACTGGAGTAAAGTGTTATACAGTGGAGTGGCATGGTGTGTCATATCGTGGAATGTAGTATTTTAAAGAGGGTCAGTGTGTTGTACAGTGTAGTTGCATGTTGAAAAGCAGAGCTGAGTGTTGCACAGTGGAGCGTCATCAACTGGAGTGTCATGAAATGGAGTGTGGTGGGGTGGAGTTTCATCGTGTAGTGTCTCCGAGTGTTGTAGAGTGTAGTGGCATAGAGTTGAATTCAGTGGAGTAGAGTGTCATATAGTTCAGCATTGTTGAGAGTAGTGTCCTGCAGTACAGTGGCAGAGAGTCTCGTACAGTGTAGTGTTGTACAGTGAATTATCATTATTTGGGAGAACACAGCAAATGGTAGAGTGGTGAGTTATGGTAAGTGTTGTCTGGCTAGTGAGCTGCCAAGAGTGTGCAATGATGTCTGCTAGTTATAATAATTATGAAAGTGGTTGATATTTATTTGAAAGGTTTTATATAGCGCGAACATGACCCGTAAGGGTATCAGAGCACTGTACAACAGAAAGAGGATAAGATTGGTCACTAAAAATGCAAACATAATAAAAATTTGTAGTTAACCAGCACAGTTACAGAAAGAGCAATCCAAACATGTGGAACATGTAGGGAGAACATAAATTGCATCACAAATTGCCTCAAAATTAATGAGATACCCCTGTTGTCTGTAAGATATAAAAGTTAGTTATGTTGACTTCAGATTGGTTGTTGCAGCTGGTTATTCAGAAGTAGTCCTTTGAATTGTTTTTTGAATGAAGAGGTCGAAGGGTTAGAATGGATATCAGGAGGAAGAGAGCATTCCAAATTCTTGGGGCCAGACCAGAGAAGGCGCAGGTGTAGGTTATTTTCTTTTTGAATTTGTGAGGTTTCAGCAGGAGGGTGCTGGAGCTTCTAAGGGTCTGATTCATACCAGAAAGTTTGAGCTTCTTTGCCAGGAAAGTGGGGGTGTTATAATGAAGAGCTTTGTGCGTCAGGCAGGCAATCTTGAAATAAATCGTATCTTCGAGTGATAACCAGTTGAGCTGGATGAGGTCAGGTGCGATCTGATATGTTTTCTTGAGCCCGTGATCAGTCTGGCAGCAGAATTCAGAGTGGCGGTAAGGGGGGCCAGTCTAGCTTTGGGCAACCCAGCCAAGGTCACAATGCCATATTCCACACGGGAGATAACTAGGAACTGGACTGCTAGGTGCAAGTCCACATGAGGCAAGAACGGCTTGATTTTCCTAAGTGTGTTGAGATATTGGTTGGCTCCCCTAGTTGTTGCACTGGTGTGGTCTTGCATATTCAGGTATTTGTCCAGCGTTATGCCTAAAGATCTTGTGGAAAATATAAAATGTAAATGAAAGTTATAACTACAACTTAAAGTTTGTGTAGTTTAAACTTGGTTAGTATAGGGAAAAAAAGTTTTCCTAACTATAACTAAGCTTTAACCTTTGTTTTTTTCATTGAATTTCAATGTCTTTCTTACATTGTTTAGAAAAATGTGTTTCAAATCACAGAGTCCAGTGTTGCAAGTGGAGAGTTGTTATGTTAAGTGGCATACATTAGAGTGGAGGGGAGTGTTGTAAAGTCTATTGTCATAGACTGGAGTATTGTAGATTGGGATTGAGCGGAGTAAAGCATGGCTGTTCTAAATTACAGCAGAACTGGAAGATGCCTTGTCCACCCGGTTGTTCATCGCTGATCTAACATAGCGGAACTGGAAGATACCTACTCTGTGGTTGCAGTGCCAGTAAACCCCAATGAGGTATCCGAGCACCTAACAAATGGCTATAATAATAATAAAAATAGAGTCTAGTAGCGTATCGTAAAGTGTAGTAAAGTGTTATATAGTGTAGTTCCATGGTGTCTCATATAGTGGAGTCAAGTATATCAGGTTAGAACAGCGAGTTGTACAGTGGAATGGCGTAGCGAACAGTAGAGTAGGGTGTCGTAGACTGTGATAAAGTGAAGTAGAGTGTTCTATAGTGGAGGAGGGTGATGTTTCCTTAAGTGGAGTGTCATAGAGTACAGTGGAGGAGAATGTCTTAGAGTGGCGTGCTGTGTCATATAGTGCAGTGGCATTTCATAGAAAGAAGCTGAGTGGTGTGTTGTCGAGTGTCATACAGTAAAGTATTGTGGCTGGGTGTGGAGTAGAGTGTCAGAGAGTGTCATAGAGTGTTTTACAGTGTTGTAGAGTGGAGCTGCATACTGTGGAGTAGAGGGTAGGATAGTGGAGCAGTGTAGAGCAGAGTGTAGTACAGCAGGCATAGAGTGGGATAAAATGCAGTAGAGTGGAGTATAGTGGAGTGGAGTACACTGGTGTTAGGTAGTTTAGAGTGGAGTAAAGTGTCATAGAGTGAACTGACATTTCGTAGACTATAGTGATGTGGACTGGAGTGCAGTAGAGTAGATCTGCATATAGTCTAGTTAAGTTTTGTAGAGTGGAGTTGTGTACAGTAGAGTGGTACAATGAACAGAGGAGTGTACAGGTATGGAGTGGAGTAGAGTCTAGTAGAGTGGCATAGGGTGTAGAAACGTTTTTTAGAGTGGAGTTTGGTAGAGTAGAGTTATATAGAGTGGAGGAGAGTACACTGGAGTAGCATAGAGTGGAGCAGCATACAGTGGAGTGGCATAAAGTGTAATAGCATAGAGTGCAGAAGCGTGGGGACTGGACAGGCATACAGTGCAGTGGTATAGAGTGTAATAGCGTATAGTGTAGCATTGTGCAGTGGAGTGGCATAAAGTGAAATAGCATATAGTGGAGTAGCGGGCAGTGCAGTGGCATTCAGTGAAGTGGTGTAGACTGGACTGACATACACTGAGTGGTGTACAATGGAGTGGCTTCCAATGGAATAGCATAGAATGGAGTGAGGTAGAATGGAGTGGCATACACTGGAGTGGCGTTGAGTGGAGTAGCATAGAGTGGAATGCGGTAGAGTATTATAGCATATACTGGAGTAATGTGAAGCAGAGTGACATACAGTGGAGTGGCGTACACTGGAGGGGCATAGAGTGTAAATTGCATACAGTGTAAAGCGTACAGTGGACTAGCATTGAGTGGATTTGTGTACAGGGTGATAGCGTATCGTGGAGTGGCATAGAGCGAGTGTTGTACAGCGGAGTGGCATAGAGTTTAATGGTGTATAGTAGAGTAGCATATAGTGGAGTAGAATATAATGGTGTGGTGTAGACTGGAGTGGCGTGCAATAGCATGGAGTAGAGTGTAATAGCATACAGTTGAATGGTGTACATTGGAGTGGGGTCCAATCGAATAGCGTAGAATGAAGTGGCGTAGAGTGAAGTGCAATACACTGGAGTAGCATAGAGTGGAGTAGCATACAGTGGAGGTTTAAAGAGTGGAGTGGAACAGAGTAGAGTGAAGTGGTGTTCAGTAGAATGGTGTAGAGTGGGATAGCTTATAGTGGAGTAGCGACTAGTTGAGTGGTGTGCAGTGGACTGATGTAAACTTGAGTGGTATCGAGTGGCATTGCGTACAGTGTAATAGCATACAGTGGAGTTGTGTAGAGTGGAGTCTCGTACAGTGAAAAGGTGTAGAGTGGAGTGGCAAAGAGTTGGATAGCCTATAGTGGAGTGGCTACAGTAGAGTGGCGTATGGATGTATGTGAAATTTAGCAGCAATGTAAATTGTGGTGTGCAGAGTAACGCAGAAAAGCGAATTGTGCTGCCTTGCATTTCTCCAGATTTACCAATCAAGCATGAGTGGTATTCTGGTACATTGTAAATCTGACCTAAATATTTTTTGGGGGGATGGGGGTAGTTTTATATAGCGTAAACTTGACTCAAAGGTATCAGAGCGTTTTCCATGAGCACCAGTTACCTTACCCATGCAACACCATGAGTGACGCAAGGGTACCCCAATCCCTTAATACAGCTAGACCTTATTTATATTTCGGGCCATGGCATACCATGAATTACCACTTTAATAAAGTGGTTATAGGTAGGGTGTTGGACCTGGTTCTTTTTGCAGGGTTAACCCCATACTTTTTGCCTTTCTCGGCCTATTTTTCTGATCCTCTTTTTGTTGGCTGTAGGGCTCTGGACACTTTACCACTGCTAATCAGTGCTAAAGTGCTTGTGTTCTCTCCTCCAACCATGGTATGATTGGTTTACACCTGTTTGGCAAATATGGTTTACTTTTAAGTCCCTTGTAAAGTGGTATCCCATATACCCAGGGCCTGTAAATTAAATGCTACTAGCGGGCCTGCAGCACTGCTAATGCCACCCACATACGTAGCATTTCAAACCTATCTCTGTCCTGCCACTGTAGGGCCTGTGTGCCTATTTTATTGCCACTGTAACTTGGCTGACTCTATTTCTGTCCCTGTGGAGCTGACATGCCACTCCAGCGCAGTCCCCTCCTTCCAAAAGGGGGAGCCATGACAGCTGGCACGAGTGCTGATCGGGAACATCGCCGGTCATCATTTCCCTGCTGCCGCCCCTAGGGAACCTCCCTCAGCGCGGCCCAGTGAGGCCGAACGTTGCAACGATCTCCCGGTGCTGCCTGCCGCTGCCTCTGACTAGGAGGGAGTGCAGGTACCCAGGGATGTGGGGACTGCTCTACTTGCACCAGGAGTGCAGGTGGTGAGTCGGGCCCCGGGGGAAATTCGGCATTCGCCCCATGCTCCGATCGTGGATTGCCCGGGCTGTATGACAGCGACAAGCTGCCTTGTGTGCATGTAGCTCCTGCCCCGTGTGCTTGTTCTGCATTCTGTCCATCAATTGTTGTTTATGCATTTATCACCCCGAGTGGGACGGGTATGCCCAGACGTGGGTCCCGTGCTCTCCGTGCCACTGGAGTCAAGCTATCCTGGCTGATGAGGGCTGAAAGCCCGAAACCGGTCCTAGGATGCTTGTTTCCAGTCCAGGGAGGACTTGGCCTGGCAGTTCGGGCTGGACTGTTCCCATTGGGCGCAGGGTCAAGACTGATTTGCGTATGGCTGGGTCCAAACTGGAATGGCATGGTGAGCAAAAAAACGATGGATTTAGGCCCAGATTTCTGTACTGGGGTGAATGTATGACATTGTTCTGCATTCTGTCCATCAATTGTTGTTTTTGCATTTGTCACCCCGAGTGGGACGGGTATGCCCAGACGTGGGTCCCGTGCTCTCCATGCCACTGGAGTCAAGCTATCCTGGCTGATGAGGGCTGAAATCCCGAAACCAGTCCTAGGATGCTTGTTTCCAGTCCAGGGAGGACCTGGCCTGGCAGTTCGGGCTGGACTGTTCCCATTGGGCGCAGGGTCAAGACTGATTTGCATATGGCTGGGTCCAAACTGGAATGGCATGGTGAGCAAAAAACGATGGATTTAGGCCCAGATCTCTGTACTGGGGTGAATGTACGACATTGTTCTGCATTCTGTCCATCAATTGTTGTTTTTCCGTTTGCTTGCGGGCAGCTGTCCTTGTTTATTCTGCATGTGGGGGATCCCACGAGGCCCCCTGTTGAATTCATCTGCAGTGTGTGCGCCCCCATCAGGGCATACCTTGAGGCATTGGATCTTTGGTTGTTTCTGACATTATGGAGTAAAACCTCAACGGAGGCCCCCAGAGTAGACGTAATGTTGCAGTGAGAAATACTGTTGGAAGCTCATGAATCATCATGTTAGGCGTGCAGGTATGCTGTGCCCTAGGTTTTTATGGTGGTACTCTGTGGTCCATATAGTTATGATGGTATTGTGTGACCCAGTTTTTCTAATGGCACTACATGCGGATTATTTATTATTCATGCCTAATGTACCAAGTATGTATGGCTCACGCAGAATGTACTAAGCAATTATGATTCATGTGTTTTTGTTCCAATGAAACTGCTGCATTCCATGCCCTGATGTTCTAATGTATGTCGTTTTGATTCTTGCACTGTCAGAATAATGAGTGCCATCACAGGATTTGCGTAATATACACAGTATTTATAGTTAATGTCGTCTTGGTCTATGTTATGTACAATATGCTCTATATATGTTGTTTATATAATCCTGTGTGGAGTCTCTTTTGTGGTGTATTCACTGTGTTTCTGTGTGAGTGTGTTGCGCAAACGCTTTACACATTGCCTCTGATGATAAGCCTGCCTTTTCTGTACCAAGCCACCAGAGGGTAAGCACAGGTTATCTTTGGTGTGTAACTGACTTGCCCTGACTAGAGTGGTGGCTTCTGCCTGGCTTAGGTTCATACTCTTACTAATATCACTGAGTTTAAATGCCTTATCATTTAAAAAATACTTACCCTACTTAACTGCAGTACCCCTACTTATGATGCAGAGATATGATCATCTCTGCATCATATTGTATAATCCTGCCAAATTTCATGTAAATCCATTCAACCGTTTTCACGCTACTTCAAATAAAATAGTCTATGAAAAAATTAATTTGGTAGAAAAATGTTTTTTTGGCCCCCCTTTTAACTTTGCACCTCCTTAATGATTCACTACAAAAAATTACATCATCTCAAAATGTAGAAAATGCTATAGATTTGACATTTTTGTTGTGATTCATCAAATGGGTAGAAAGTTATTAGGGAGCTAAGCTCTTAGGAATTCCTATATTTGGGAATACTAATTATAACTGAAGAGTGGCAATCAGATTTAAAGGTATTTCTTTCTATCTATTGTATTTGTTTATTAGTTTCTGCAATCATGTGACTATAAATGTGTCTTTCAGTTGTTCATGTAGGAATTTTGAAACTTAGCATATGCAGTCTAGATTATTTTTTGGGCTTCCTGCTACTTTTAGTAGGAATATGCTACATATGAAGTCCAAAGTGAATGAAAGCCTATCATTGTTGTTATTAAAATTAAGATTAGTATTTGTTTCCTAATGGCGAATTATTATGTCCTCCATATAGTAGTTTGTGTAGCTCACTGCTAGATCACTTTTCCATTTTGTTGCAATGGAGTACATAAGGAAGATGGTTTTTGTTTGGCTTGTTGGGCACAGTTTTATTTTGAGAGCATGCAAAGAAAACCTATGTAGATTAGGATGTATTCTATATGTTATGTATTTGTTTATAGGTTTCCATTAGCTTGTGACCATAAATGGGTCTTTCAGGTGTTCATGTAGGAAATCTGACACTTTACATATGCAGTCTAGTTTATTCTTTGTGCTTCCTTGCAACTTTTAGTAGGATTGTGCTACATATGAAGGCCAAAGCAAATGAAAGGCAATCATTTTTATTGTTCGAAAAATTGGGATTATTATTTATTTCCTCATGACCAATTATCATGTCCTCTAAATAGTAGTTTGTGTGGTTCACTGCAAGGGCAATTTTCCATTTTGTTGCACAGGGGTGCATAAGAAAGATGGTTTTTGTTTTGCTTGTTGGACCAGTTTTATTTTTTGAGCCAGAGAGCATGCAAAGAAAACGTATGTAGATTAGGATGTATTCCATTCGTTATGTATTTGTTTATATATTTCTATTGGCATGTGACCAAAAATGAGTCTTTCAGTTGCTTATGTA
This sequence comes from Calotriton arnoldi, assembly GCA_963921515.1. Lineage (NCBI taxonomy): Eukaryota > Metazoa > Chordata > Amphibia > Caudata > Salamandridae > Calotriton > Calotriton arnoldi. The sequence goes on from CAWUFW010007583.1 coordinate 695,320, forward strand.
GTGAATCTGAAACTTTAAATATGCAGTCTAGTTTATTGTTTGGTCTTCCTTGCTACTTTTAGTAGTATTGTGCTACCAGATAGCACTAAGTTGAAAAATCTTATAACTTAAAAACCCCATTTTGGGACTAACCTTTTTTCTTTGCACCCTCTTGACCAAACACCACAAAACTCTCAGTCCTCCCAAAATGAAATGGGGCAGAAGGTGTGCATAGTTTTGCACACATTCGTCAAATAGGTGCAAAGTCAACAGACAAAAATTCAAAAAATCCCTTTCCTTGGTCACCCTAACTATAACTACAAAGTGGCTAGTATCTATCTATCTATCTATCTATCTATCTGTCTATCTATCTGTCTGTCTGTCTGTCTGTCTGTCTCTGTCTGTCTGTCTGTCTATCTATCTATCTGTCTGTCTGTCTATCTATCTATCTATCTATCTATCTGTCTATCTATCTATCAGTCCATCCATATATATATATGTTTTTACACCAGGTGCTGTGCTGAGCCCCCCTGATGGATCTGCAGATCTCAGAAAATGACAAACAAATTTTACAAGCATTTCAACTTAACAATTTATTCTTACAACTCACTTATAGCCCCCTCATGGAGATAAAGGAATTTCTACCTCGACCCCCTTGATGAACATTACAACTGAAATCTGAGCCCCGGGGACCATTTCCCAATAAAATAAAATGGCGACCGCAACTTCTCTGTCAGGTTGCAGCCAGCCAATCAGATTCTTTCTTTGTCAGCCCGACTGGTGGAGGGGGATTTTTTTGTTCGCGTTGGACCAACTTGTCAAGTCTGCTAAGATCAAGGATGCGTAGTATTTGGCCTCAGCGTCTATTAACGCGATCAGACGGTAATTAGCGGGGTCTGTGCGCTCTCCTCCTTTAAATATTGGATTAATTATTGCGCCTCTCCAGCTCTCCGGGATGCGACTAGCTGTGCCTATCAGTTGAAACAGGCAATACATCTTTCTTGCCCAAAAGTTGGGGTCTTGTTTATAAATTGCTTGGGGTACTCCGTTCGGGCCAGGTGCCCCATCGAGCCAGCTTTTTGCTATTACTTTTGAAATTTCTACTATGGAATAGGGAGGCGATATCATCATTGATGCCATTTGAGATGTCATCAGTGATGTCACTGACCATGTCATGAGTGATGTAACATGTAAGGTCATAAGCATTGCATTGCGAGGGCGTAAGTTATTGTTACCTCAGCTAACTATAATTGCTGAATTTCACTGGTTTTGTACGAGTGAAATTTCAGCCTAAATATATTGTCCCTGTATCCTTTATTTTTTAAATTGAATTTCTATGTTTTTTTATCTAGGAGTCACATTTGCAGGGTGGTGGAGAAAGGGGGTGGGGCTTCCGACCAGCTCTCAGCAATCGCGTTGTGTGGGACTTACTGGAGTTAACAGGAGGGTGTCTTGGCCCCCAAAGACCCTCAGCATCCAAGGTTACTTCATCTCCCAACCTGTAGTGCCCCATTAGGCGCATTTGCAGAGTGGTGGAGAAAGGGTGCGGGTCCTTTGACCAGCTCACAGCAATCCCACTGTGTGTGGCTTACTTGAGTTAACAGGAGGGTTCTTGGCCCCCAATGACCCTCAGCATCCAAGGGGACTTTATCCCCAACCATTAGCGCGCCAGGAGGCACATTTGCAGAGTGGTGAAAAAAGGGGGCGTGGCCTCAGAAGACCTCTCATCAATCCCTCTGTGTGGGACTTACTGGATGTAACGCCTCCTGGCGCACTGCTAGTTGGGGTCCTTGGGGGCCAACTAACCCTACTATGAAGCCCAGTAAGTCCAACACAGTGGGTTTACTGAGAAGTGTTCGGTGGCCACGCCCCCTTTCTCCACCACTCTGCAAACGCTCCCCCTGGCGCACTACTAGTTGAGGGATGAAGTCCCCTTGACTCTTGAGGGTCCTTGGGGGCCAACTACCCCTCTTGCCACCTCCAGTAAGACCCACACAGATGGATTGCTCAGAGGTTGTCGGAGGCCATGCTCCCTTTCTCCACCACTCCTCGAACGCGCCTCCTGATGCACTACTGGTTGGGGGAATAGTCCACTTTAGTCATGAGGCCCTCAGGAGAAATGTGGAATTCATTTCCCAACCAGAAGAGCGCCAGGAGGTGCATTTGCAGAGTGGTAGAGAAAGGGGGCGTGGCCTTCAAGTTCTTTCAGCAATCCCCCTGTCTGGGACTTACTGGAGGTAAGAAGATAACTTGTTGGCCCCAAAGACCCTCAGCATTCGAGGGTATCTCATTCCCCAACCACCACTGTGTCAGGAGGTGCGTTTGCAGAGTGGTGGTGAAGAGGGCATGGCCTCCGGCGACTTCCCTCGGATGATTTAGGCCCCGGGCGAGTCTTTTTTTTAAATGGTTAGGGAGGCTGCACGACCTCCCTCCCCAGGCCGATTACGGCCCGGGGACCCCATCCCCCGGGGCCAGGCCTTTATTTATGTTTTTTTTTTTAAAGGGAGGGGGCCTTGCAATCCCCCTCCCCACGCCTATTCGGCCCCCGGGGCCAGGCCTTCATCATTTTTTTTTAAATGGGGTGGGGGCCAGCGCAGCCCCCCTCCCCTGGCCGATATTGCCCTGGGGACCCCATCGTCCGGGGCATGGCCACCATTTGGGGACTATGAGAGGAGCCTCAAGGCTCCAGAGGTCCCTGCCGGCTCCCTGCGTCCTGCGGGAGCGTGCATTGCTTTTGGACAGAGGGAGCTGCAAACATGCAGCTCCCTCTGTCCAAAAGCAATTCTGATCCACTTCATGGAAGGAAGAGCATTTTCAATGCTCTCGCTTCCATTAAGCGGACCATAGCAAACGGCAATGTACCGGGGGTGGGCACATCGGGACATTGCTGAAATCAGCCCTGGGGGGTGGCGGTCCCCAGGGCCATCTACGACTCCACGAATGGGGCTGCATGGCCCCCTCAAACAAAAATTAACCCCCGGGGAGGTGGCGATCCCCAAGGCTGCTTGGGGGGGCTGGAGCTCCCATGCATTACTTTTAAATACAGCCCGGGCTGTGTGGGGGGACTGGAGCCCCCGCACTAAAATTTATCATTACCCCTGGAAGGTGGCGGTTCCCTGGGCTGTGGGGGCCACGTGGCCCCTCTGCATTTCCTTTGTGTTTAGCCCCAGGGAGGTGGCAGTCCCTGAGGCTGCGGGGAGCATGCACAGCCCCCCATCATTATTTTTAATTGCCCCCGGGACCTGGCCCACCCGGGGACCTAATTAGGTGAAGCATGGGAACTCGTGCTTCGTTTTCTCAAATTTTCAGCAGGATTTGTGGTTCCACCGCGATTCCTGCCAATTTATTTTGTTTTAAATGCTTTTTTTGTCCAATCCTCCAAGAGTCCTAGGGGGTCAGGGAGTTTCTAACCAGCCCCCTTTTCTTCTTTTTACGTTTTTGCTTGTGACTCGGTTCAACCGAGTCACAAGATGGCTGCCAACACTTCCTGGTTCGACGTGTTGCCAGCCAATCAGATCTCAGGCACGAGATCGGGAGAGGTCACGAATCCACCGCGGCCTCAGTTGCATATCTGAGAAATCTTTAAATTTCTCAGCAACTACTGAACGGATTTACATCATTTACCAAAAGAGTGGATTTTTTGGACCAAGAGCTATCTTTCTGCCAAATTTGGTGTAATTCCGTTCAGCCGTTCGGGCTGTAGCCATGTCTAAAGTTTCCTACAGAAATCAACATGGAGAAAAACATTTTGGGACCCCCCCTTTTTGTCGGCCTCGCTTGACAAATCACTTCTAAATTTTCAAGACGCAAGCTGAAATGACTGCACCAATAGTTTTGAAATTTTCACGAAGATTTGTCAAACAATGCCAAAGTTATTTGCAAATCAAAAAACGCTTTTCCTATGGAAACTGCATCCTAACTATAACTACCTACTGGCGATGTATGTATATATATATATGTCAACAATAATGTAAAACTTTGGCTTAGATTTATCGACAATTTATTTGTAGTATGGCAAGGTACTAAAGAAACAGCTACAGAATTTGTCAATCTAATCAACATCAATGAGATCAACTTACACTTTACAGCTAACATAAGTCATGAGTCTGTAAATTTTCTGGATACTCAGGTGTATGTGCTCAATAATAGATTAGAGACCAGGCTACATCGCAAAGAGACTGCTGGCAATTCCATACTACATGCCAGCAGTTCTCATCCCAGACACCTAGTAGACAACATACCCTACGGCGAGATGTTGAGATTCAGAAGAATCAACAGTAGGAAGGAGGACCTAGAGGAGGCACAACCAGCCAGTAAACTAAGATTCAGGGAGCGTGGATACACCATGAAAACCATCAATAAAGCTATTGAGAAATCCATGAAGGTAGACAGAGTGGATCTACTCAGGGAAAAAGATAGTAGTCTAGCATCAAATCAGAAACAGGTTAAAGATACTCTAACCCCAAAACTAAACAAGGAATTTAGAATTATCATCAGATATAGTAAACAGGAGCAGAGTATAAGGTTCATAATTAGACCAAATTGGTCATTAGTACTCAACGATCCGGTGATAGGACACTTGTTACCAAACAAAGTGTCTTTCACTCATAGTAGGGGACCCTCTATGAGAGATAGTCTGGTGAGAACGAGCCCTGAGATATTGGAAAACACCAATTGGCTCAGTACCCACAAGGGGTTCTATAAATGTAAAACATGCAAGGCGTGTCAGCATGGGGTAAACAAGAGTCTTTATTGTACCCCCTTTGGAGACAAGGAACACAAGATCAGTAAGGCTATGACATGTAAAACTGATCATGTAATCTATGTTCTCCAAGTCCTTGCAATCTGCAGTATATTGGGAGCCCTATACTGCAAGCACACGGGTGCTCCAACACCTAAGAGCCATACAGAACCAAGACAATACGTACCCAGTTGCCAGACATTTTAAGGACAAACATGGATCAAAGACAGAGGGGTTGAAGTACTTCTTGATAGACACTGTACCACCCAGCAGGAGAGGAGGAAATAGAGAGGCAAAACTAAGGAAGTTAGAAACCCGCGACATCTTGGAATTAGATTCCAGATGGCCAGCGGGTCTGAATACATCAGAAGATCTGTATACATGCCTATAACAGAACCAAATCGAGCAAATTTTAGTCCTACAAGTAAGAGAGAACCACATAAATTCCCCATTGACAGACATGGATTTATCCAGCCATTCAAAATCACTGAACTACTACGAATGAGCTAGGGTATTTATACCGATAATTCAGTACTAGCCGTCAAACACATTCTAAATTGACAATCACGTGTATATCAGTCATGGTGAAGAAAAAAACATTTTATCAAATGAATTTTAACCATGAATTAGATTTTACAAAAGGTTTTAATAAAAACACAAAATCAATTCAGCACTTTAGCACATAGCACTTTGGGTTCTGTGATTTAAAACTAGAAGGTGTAATAAATCATACTACATGTAAGGGAGTATGAACCAGAATTATAGTTGATCACAGACAACCATTTTACTATTTTTTACTTGCACTTAGGAAAAACGCACTTTAGACATAGACTCTTAATGGCTTAGGTTTGAAACAAATGATGCAATGTTAACAAGAAAAATGACTGTATTTTACAGGAGATTTTATCATGTATTTATACAGATATTTATATATTTATGTTGATTTTAACATTGTTGTGTATATTTATATACATTTATTGTTATTTATTGCAATGGTCTTATTGATTTTATACATGATATTTAATGTATAAGTCGCATATATGACCGCAGTCTGGATAGTTCGCAAATATAGGGCATTTCTAGAGTTGATTAAACCCTGGGACTCCTAGCTGCCGTGGTAAAAGAAAGAAAGACTACACATGAGCATGTTGACGAAATATGTTGTCTATGTCTATGCCTGCGTAATCTGCACATTTTCACTATGCACCAGTCACTTTAAATGTACCATTAATCAACGTAGCGGACGTCATGTGAACAAGGCTCGTAGGAGCCGAAATGCGTTATGGCTGTCAGCAAATAAAGAAATCTCTGCACTATACCGTGGTCTGTACCCGTTTTGTTGACAGAGGAGGAAACTGTCGTCAGGAGCGGAAGTTATATATATATGAAGCATCTCCTCCTGGAGTCAAGGACCAATGAGGGGTGGAGCGCAGTGCCGGCAGAGTGCACCATTGGGGAAATCCAACAACAACGAAACTCGCTCACTCAGGACATGATCCAATGAAGTAAACAATTTTAACTGTTCAAAACTCATGATGCGTTTCGACCGACTCGCGGTCTTGATCACATAAGAGCATGCAAACAAGTGAGAGTATACTTAAAGAAAGTTACATAAACATCAACAAAGGGCACATAGTTTCAAGTATTCCATTGTTTTGCTACACTGTGCCAGCCATATTAGAATGCAAGCATCGTAATCACACCACAACAGTCCAGTGAAAAGGGTAGTGCTGTTCAAGTCAATGTCCCCGCAAAGAGTCAAGCAGATACATAAAAGCAGTTACATCAACTGTTAACAGATAAGTGAGACATGTGAGGTTGCACAAGGACAGCAAATGGGTGAAAGTATAAACAGCTGCCATGTTGAACTGGTATCAGATGTGCATAATCTATCACAAGTGCGGGGAAGCATAGGGGGTCCTCGAGCATGATATTGAAGTCCAGAGTGAGCGTGTATTTCATTGTTGTTGGATATATATATATATACACATATATAAGTTTTATTTTCAGTGTAATACATTTTAAATATTTAAAAAGTTGTACTGTAAAATAAATAATTGTATTAAATATGTTACACTATATATATATATATATATATATATATATATATATATATATATATAAATATATATTATAAACACAAACACACATATATGTGTTTGTTTATATAAATAAATATGTATATATAATATTAAATATTAGTGGAATTTATTTAATTTACATTATATTAACTTTATATATTAAAACATTTAGGCGGGTTAGTGTGAGTGTGTGATATCTACAACTGTTGCCACAGAATGAGGCAAGGGCAGCTTCCGTAGGGTCGGGCCCTGAACATTCTTGGGCACTCTACTTTACGCCTCCCTGGACCCTTCCCCCCTTACGTGGGGGGTGATTCAAAACCCTCCCCCCCATTTTTCCTGGCTCGACGCCCCTTCTCGCCCCCTCATGGATAGAGGTCCTGAGGAGGACGAACACACACTGGTTAGCTGCTTCCACCATTGTTAGTTGTTTTTCTTTTTTTTCCTTTTTATCATTTGAGTTTTCCCTGGTTAATGCATTAACTGTTTTTACTTTGCTTTGGCAACATATATTTGCAATATAACACATCTTCAGAATCACATGATGTAAATTCGACACGCATGGTTGGGAATTTACCCAGAAGTTGTCTGATATAGTGAGTCCTCGGCTCAATTGGTGGACCACTGATTTATTTGTTTCCTTTTCATTGATGGATGTACTGGATTGTATTGCTATGTCTTTATGATGCTAACATGTATTTTATCCTGTTATATCATATACTGTGCAACTGCTTAATAAAAAACAAGTTTAAAAATATAGATATATATTAAAATATTTAACATTTACTACTTTAAACTCCATTTATATAAAAAAAATTGATATTTCTGTAAATCTGTAGACGATAATAGTGTCAACGATATTTTTTTTCGGATATTCTTGTTCTGACCATTATAAGTAAAGGGACATGATATTTTGGTAAATTGAGGGGCAGATTTACAACCCCCCTGCGCCATCAGTACGCCACTTTTAGTGACTTACTGGAGGCGCATTTCACTTCTCCATATTTACAAGGAGAGGAAAAGCCACCCTGCGTGACTTTTCCTCTCCTTGTAAATATGGCCCCTTCACATGCAGCACTTTGCGTGAAAGGGGCGTTCCAAGGGTGCTGCTGTGGGTGTTCCCACGCAACACCCATGGAATGAGACACATTTCCAGATTTACGAGGAATCATAAATTTGGAAATGCGTGTCAATGCTACGCCTCCCCAGGGGAGGCGTAGCGAGGCGCAACGAGGAGAAATGTTTTCATTTCTCCTCGTTTTTTCCTCTTTCAAAGCGTGCTGCATTCTACAGCACGCATTGAAAGAGGAAAATGCCTGTAGTGATTGTTTTTGTGCAGGAAGGTGCCCCTTCCTGCACAAAAACAATCTCCCCATGACGCAGGAATCCTTGCACCATGGTGCAAGGGTGCCTGCGACGGCGCATGGCTGCAGTTTGTGCGCCAGCGCAGGGGAGAGCACAGGAATGCGACATATTATTGTAAATATGTCGCATTCCTGTGCTTCGGAAGTGCCGCAGCGTGGCGCAGCCAAAGGGCTTGCATTGCCGCGCTGCGGCGCTTCCTTGTAGATCTGCCCCTATATTTTTAACATGATATTTCCATCGAACGATATTGTTTACCTCGATACTGTGTCAGTGGTCCACCAGTTGGGAGCTGATGCTCATCCTCGTGGCCTTCTTGTGGGGCTTTTGTGGGAATGGACCATGCGTGTGTGCGCTGTACTATCGTTATCCTAAGCAAACCTAGCGTTTTCGCCTTTAATTCTTCATCCACCTCAGTGTGTGTATTGTCAGCCTGCCCAACTCCCTGTTTCTGTTGGGCTTACATGCAAAATTGACATTTGTGTCCTATGTGACTTTGTGTTTTTTACTGCTTTCTGTTCTTCTTTACAGAAAATTGAAGAATTTTGAGGGCTGAATCTTATCATGTCGCATAAACCTATTAAACGAACCAATTGCTTTTTTGTGAAGTGCGAAGAAATTGGGTTGGTCGGTATCGATCACCAGTTTCGGTCTGTATGTCTGGTATCAATGAAGGTTAAAGCAATGCATTGCCGTTTTCCTTTTCCTACGTAATGGACAAAAACAAAAGTTTCCCTTATCTATTCAAGTGTAATATCTGTAATTTTACATAATAAATGCGTCAATGGCCTTTTTACAATGAAGCTCCCTTTATTTTGCCCTCCTGCCATGTTTCGATCAAAGCTACAACTGAGGCCAATTAATACACAGAGATCCTCTAAAACACCAGCGCTTGGGTTGTGGACATTTGTTTGCTATCCTTTTAGACTTTCCTGCAGTGTATAGCATCTGTTTACTCACGAAATCAGTTAGACTGCAAAGATGGAGAACCTTACTGTGTCTTTCTTTTATTCACAAAAAAACAGTACACATATGTTTGAAAAAGATGCAATTTTACTTTTTTAAAGCCCTTCATCGCTCAATGTGTTTTATTCACAGGGGCTTAGATGTAGCTGAAACGTGTCCAGATCCCATTCCAGGCTCATTATAGAAACCTTGGTGATTCACGGTGGCATTTCTTTAAAACCCATTAACGAGCAATTTACTAGGCAGACAGCATCCAAAAAGCAGTTAACCAGGACTTTAAATCGGGCACAAATGTCTCCTGTGAATTCATGAAAGATGTCCCAGCCTTATAAATGATTGCTCTGAGTGGCCCTTAAAGAGTAATCATGAAATAAAAAAATAGATGTCTTTCTCCACAGCCCATTTGTTTACAACATTTCTGGGAACCCAGGAGGAAAAGTCCATTTTAAAAAGTTCCTTCCAAAGAGAGAATCTACTGCCGCTGAACATTCATTCATGGGAGGGCTGATTCTGGAAAAGGAAGGTACTACCTCACCACAGTTTGGATAATTCTAGGCCATAGCTGGGCACAAGGCAGATGATTTACATACTCATTTTTTTTTATTAAGGAAGGTTCAAAAATAGATAACATGACTCACAGATTTGCACATTTCATTATAAACATTCTTCATAAGTAAAAAGATTATGGATCATACTTTCAGGAACAGATTCTATAATTTCACATGATAAGATGCTTACACAAGTCAAATAGAAAAAGTATCAGATAATTTTGGGGATCCAATGATGAATGAGCCTATCCATCCAATCTATGATAGGGTCCCAGAGTCTTTTGGGCTTGCGCAGTCGTAGGAAATTTTGAAGGACTAAAATTCTCAAACCACAGAGGGATAAAAATTCACTCCACCATGCTTTGTGATCCGGCAGATTCTTCTGCAGCAAGGCATGTGAAATTCCAAGTGTTATGAGGGTAATAGCAAAAAAGAAAATACCTCCCTTAGAGGTAGGAATCCTAGCTGAGTAACCCAATAGAATCATTTTACTATACAAACAAATATCAGTCTTCAATAATTGATCGAGTTTGTAAAATACAAGAGCCCAATATGGAGTGATGCTAGGGCAAGAAGTTAAAATATGGGTAGTATCTGGTTCAATGGAATTTCAGTAAAAGCATGTAGAGGTGTCTTAAGTCCCCAATTGTGCAATCTATAAGGACTATAGTATAAGTTATTTAGGAGCATTTGTCCAAAAGCATTTTTGCATTGGGAAACGGCACGATTTGATACGTACAAAACCCACATTGTGATTTGGTAACATGGTACTGAATCACAATTTGTGTTCAGCGTTTCAGAATTTGGAAGAGGTGTATTTAGGGGATCCCTTCCACATACTGAATTGCAGTGGTATGTATGAATGTTTTAGGACTGAATTATGGTTGCAGAACATTAATTTTTTACCGACACCTCAAGGGTTTTGGTAACCATTCGCAAATAGGAAGGGGCCCCGTGTGACTGTTGAAACCTATATTTTTTAAGAGCAGTCAGTGGTCCAATGGACCATTAGCCTACTACTCATAAAAAATGAAATGTAAACATTTCATTTTTTTGTTTTTAAACACATCCCATTTTGCTTTAATCCCTTCTATGCCAAGGGCGTAATGGTTACGTCCTCGGCAGTGGTGGTGCTGTGCTAAGAATGTAACCATTAAATCCTGAAACTGGCCCACAGGGGAAGCGCTGGTGCTCCCCCCATGGGCCGCCCCCTACAAGCTCCTACTGGGGATGGCAGCGGAAGCGCTTCCGCTGCCACCCCCAACCTCTCCCTCAGCAATCTGAAGATGTCAGCGTGCTCATGGTGCGCCAACGTCATCATAGGCTGCCGGGAATGTGCTGGAAGCCATTTGCTTCCAGCGCGTCCAGAGATAGGACGCATTTTGGGTAAGTCCTTCTCTCGGGGGGGTTGCGGTAAACAGACACAGGGGGAAAGGAAAGAGTTTTACCTTTCCCCCTGTGCCTCTTTTTAATGGATTCCTGCTCCAGGGATGAGGCCTGCAATCATGGAGCAGGAATCCAGCCACTGGACCACCAGGGATGTTATCTTAGTATATTTGTGGGAGCGACCCCTTAGGCAAGGGTCAGTCCCCTGGGGGCATATGCATCTGTGTTTCGGCCCCCCCCCTGGTGGCTGATTTGGCTGTTTGGAGGCCCACCAGCCCCCCGGGGGCGAAACCCACTAGACACCAAGGAATTTATTTTGGCACCTTTTGGGAGCGACCCCTTGGGCAAGGGTCGGTCCCATGTGGTGATTTTCTTTTCTCTGTGTTTTGCCCCCCCCCACCCCCCCAGGAGCTGATTTGGACTTTTTTTAGGCCGATCAGCCACCCCGGGGGGCCGAAACACACTAGGTGCCTGGGAATTTATTTTTACGCATTTTGGGAGTGATCCTTTGGGCAAGGGTCATTCCCATTGGGGTGATTCCCTTTTTTCTGTGTTCCGGCCCCCCTGCCATTTTTCCTGACAATCTAGCTCTCGGGGGTCAAAACCCACTAGAAGCCAGGGATTCATTTATTAAGAAGTATGGGGAGCAATCCCTTGGGCAAGGATCGCTCCCCTTTTGGGGTTGAATCTTTTGGCCCGTAGGGGCAGATCGGCCATATATTTTTAGGCCCATCTGCTACCAAGAGGGGCAGAAGTCACTAGACCACCAAAGATTTTTTTATATATGCAATTAGAAATGTTTTGGGGGAGTGGCCCCTCGGGCAAGGGTCACCCCCTTTTGGGGATGAATGTTTTGGCCATTTCTGTCCCCCCTGGGGGTAAATTTTTAGGCCCATCTGCAGCCACTAGACCACCAGGGATTTTTTTTGTATATGGTGCAAACAGTTTTTGGGAGTGGTCCCTTGGGAAAGGGTCACTCCCCTTTTGGGGGTGAATATTGTAGCTATTTCTGTCCCCCTTTAGGGCAGGTCAGCCTTCTATATTTAGGTCCATTTGCCCAGGCATAACCACTAGACCACCAGGGATTTTTTGGTATGTAGTTAAAAATGTTTTGCGGTGTGGCCCCTTGGGCAAGGGTCACTCCCCTTTTGGGGGTGAATGATTTGGCCATTTCTGCCACCCTTGGGCGCAGATCGGCCTTATATTTTTAGGCCCATCTGCCCCAAGGGGGGCAGAAGCTGCTATACCACCAGGTATTTTATTGTTTATGGGGTTAAATGATTGGGGAATGGCCCCTTGGGCAAGGGTCGCTTCCCTTTTGGGGGTGAATATTCTGGCTGTTTCTGCCCCATTGGGGGCAGATAGGCCTTGCATTTTTAAGCCCATGTGGCCCTAATGTTTTTTTTCTCCTTTTTATTTTAATGCAAAGCTTTTGTTTTACTTTGGTAAAACTTGTGCTTGCGGTTTTGGCACTGGTAGAACTGCAGTTTGTGTAGTTGCAAGTGTTTGGTAAGGAAACTTTTTTTATATTGTTTACTACAAATGAGTATCAATGACTTGCATGAGTTTTTTTGGGGAAAAGTTGTAATATTAGCAGCCTATTTGGCTTCTGTTTGAATGCATGTGACATTTTCCCTGTATTTGTGCACAATGTGTATTGTGTCGCCTTGTGTGTAATTTTCTTTTGTTTTCTTTAATAGTGGGAAATCAGTGCATGCTGTGTCTGTGCAGAGTAGGTGCTGGTGAGTCTAGCGGCCTCTGGCAAGTGACTAGTATTGTTTTACAGTATACAGGTCTTTGTGTGCTTTGTAGTGATTGACATTACCTTGCATCTGCAATATGCCTGTAGTTTTTCTTTTTGTTTTATAAATCCACACTTTGTTTAATACTTGTTTTACACAGTGTTGGGTACTGTTGACTTATTTATCAAGTTACTTGTCTAACTAAGGATTATGGCCAGCCGCAAGATGACCGCTCAACAGGTTGTTGGGATGCTTTTCGAGTCTTCTTCTGACCATGATTATGAGACTGACTCTGTATCTGAGGCAGAGGAGAAAGACCAGGATTCTGGCAGTGAATTTTCTGTCCGAGAGGAATCATCTGATGATGAAGCTACTCTCAGTGTGAATGAAGCTACTCTCAGTGCGGATGAAGTGCCTGTTTTAAAGGAGGACACTGACATGCCAATAGTGCAGCAAGAGGCATCTGGATTGCAGCCTGGGGCTGCAAGGCTTCCCATTGGAAGTGCTGGACTCTGGGTTGACCCAAACATGATGCAGCCGGTGTTGCCTGTCTTTAGTGTTGTTGCAGGGTGTAGAGTGATCTTTGAAATATTTTTGCCTGTACATTTCTTTCAGTTGTTTATGGACGATGTATTTTTGGCTGAGATTGTTGAGCAGACTAATTTGCATGCTGAACAGTATTTGAGGGATAACAGTGCCAGAATGAAGCCTCACTCTAGAGCTACCCGGTGGACTCCCACAAATGTGGATGAGCTGAAGTAGTTCTTGGGTTTAACTTTTTTGATGGGCCTGATAAGGAAGCCGTTGCTGTCCTCTAATTGGTCTTCTAATCCATTGATGGCAACAGCTATATTTCCTGCAACCATGAGTCATAATCGGTATTTGCCTACTTTTCGGATGTTGCATTTTGTTGAGAAATGCTTAGCATTGCCCCGAGATCACCTTGATTGTGACCATCTTTTTAAGGTTTGGCCTGTCCTTGATCAGTTTGTAGATCGATTTTCAGAGATCTATGTGCCAGGGAAAGAAATAGCTGTGAATGAGTCTTCGGTCCTGTTCAAGGGCCGATTGGTTTTTAGGCAGTACATTCCTAGCAAGAGGACACGTTATGAAATTAAGATGTATATGCTGTCTGAGAGTAGTGCTGGATATGTCTATAATTTCAGGGTCTACACTGGTAGGGATTCCAGTATAAACCTCCTTGGTTGTCCGTCAATTTTCAGAGGTACAGATAAAATTATGTGGGAACTTGGTAGAGGACTTTTTACAAAGGTCACCATTTATATGTAGATAACTTTTACACTGGTGTGCCACTGTTCAGGGAATTGTTCAAAAAAGACACTGGGGCCGATTCACAGAACTAATCTGAGATAAAATCCTAAACGTACTACTTTTGGTATTCACAGAAGGCATTTAGTAGTAGTAAAGTTAGGAGTCCTAACTTTACTACTACTAAATGCCTTCTGTGAATACCAAAAGTAGTAAGTTTAGGATTTTATCTCAGTTTAGTAGTAGTAAAGTTAGGAGTCCTTACTTTACTACTACTAAATGTCTTCTGTAAATACCAAAAGTAGTACGTTTAGGATTTTATCTCAGATTAGTTCTGTGAATCGGCCCCACTGTTGCTTGTGGCACAATCCACTCTAACTGTAAAGGTTACTTAAAAGAGATGGTTTCTAAAAAACTTGTGAAGGGACAGTGCAGTGCCTTGTGTAGTGATGAGCTTCTAGCTGTGAACTTTTCTGACAGCAGAGATGTCTGTATGCTGACTACCATCCATGATGAAAGTATTTCACCTGTGACTGTTTGGGGTCAGGTTGCTGAAGTGCACAAACCTGTGTGCGTTTTAGACTACAATACGCACATGGGTGGTGTAGATCGAGTAGATCAGAGGTTGGAACGTTACACTGCTGTTCTTAAGGCATATGTTTGGTATAAGAAGATTTATTCCATTTAGCAAGCTACAATACCTTTGTTGTATTTAAGGATTGCTTTCCTCAGTCAAAGATGACATTTGTTCAGTTTCAGCAGTCTCTGATAGGCAGCCTTGTTTTAGTGGAACAGGCAGGAGTTCCTAGGGAAGCAGTGGTGGAGGATATGGCTAGATTGAAAGATCGCCACTTTCCTGATCACCTTCCTCCCACAGCCAAAAAATACTTTCCTGCTAAGAAATGTAGAGTCTGGGCCAGAATAGGTGTGCGGAAGGAGAGTCGTATGTACTGCCCCTATTGTCCTTCTAATCCTGGGCTGTGTGTGCCCACATGTTTTAAATTGTACCACACGTAACAGAGTTTTTGGTGGCAACCGTGACCATAAAAGTAAACTGACTGGTCTTTATAATTTTTTTTTGTTCAGATTTCAAGGTTTGCATAAGTGTGATGTATTTAGTTAGAGCTGATGTGTTTGTAGTTATAGTCTTGCATCTATTGCCAAATTTCCTATCACCCACCGTTCCCCTTGGTATCCTGAGTAAAATGATGCCTTACTTGTGAGGGTGGGCCAAGGCCCTGTGACTGGGAAAGGTCAAAAACGCAGGGATTGAGGGGATAGCACAGCAAGTTCTATGCGCTATATTTTTGTTTTTATACATTTTTAGGATGACTCTACATTGGACACCCACACAAGTGAGGTATCATTTTACTTGGGAGACCAAAGGGAACGCCGGGTGGTAGGAAGTTTGTGCCAACACAGCAATTCCTGTGCAGAAATGTGAGAAAAATCTGATTTTTTAGCACAATTTGAGGTTTGCATGGGATTCTGGGTAGGGAAACGTTGGGGGATCCACACAAGCCACACATTCTTGGGCCGCCCGGGTGTTTAGTTTTCAGAAATGTCTGGGTTTGGCAGGTTTCATCTCATAGCTGCCAAGCCCAGGCCCAAAAAAGCAAGTGACTCTCTCGCAAGGCCAGGTCATTTTGTGATCGATAATTTTCAAGTCTCCACAGTAAGTTTTGGACCACTTCCTGTCGCTGGCACTAGGCCTACCCACACAAGTGAGATACCATTTTTATCAAGAGACTTGGGGAATGCTGCGTGTGTGGAAGTGTGTAGCTTCCCACAGATTCCAGAACTTTCCATCACAGAAATGTGAGGAAAATGTTTTTTTTACAAAGTTTGAGGTTTGCAAGGGATTCTGGGTAACAGAACCTGGAGAGAGCCACACAGTCACCCCATCCTGCATTACCCTGGGTGTCTAGTTTTAAAAAGTGTACAGGTTTGCTAGGATTCCCTTGGTGTCGGCTGAGCTAGGGCCCAAAATCCACAGCTAGGCACATTGCATAAAAAGGGTACGTTTTCTGTGGAATAATGTGATGTGTCTATATTGCGTTTTGGGACATTTCCTGTCAGGGGCACTAGGCCTACCCACACAAGTGAGGTTCCTTTTTAATTGGGAGACTTGGGGGGAATCCCCACAGATTCCAAAACTTTCCATCACAGAAATGTGAGGAAAATGAGTTTTTGACAAAGTTTGAGGTTTGCAAGGGTTTCTGGGTAACAGAACCTGGTGTGAGCCACACAAGTCACCCCAACCTGGATTCCCCTGGGTGTCTAGTTTAAAAAAAATGTGCAGGTTTGCTAGGTTTCCTTTGGTGCTGGCTGAGTTAGGACCTAAAATCCACAGCTAGGCACAATGCAAAAAAGGGGTCAGTTTTCTGTGGAGAAATGTGATTTGTCCATGTTGCATTTTGACCCGTTTCTTGTCGCATGAACTAGGCCTACCCACACAAGTGAGGTACCACATTTATCGGAAGACTTAGGGAAACACAGGATAGTAGAAAAAGTGCCATTACCAGTTGTCTTTCTATGCATTTCTGCCTTCCAAATGTAAACAATGTGTAAAAAAGAAGACATTTTGAAAAATGTCCCCTAATTCACCTGCTAGTATGGCTAGCAACATATTCAGAGATGTGTAAATAACCACTGCTTCTAAACTCCATATCTTGTTCCCATTTCAGAAATACATAGGGTTTCTTGATACCTATTTTTCACTTTTAATTTTTTACCAAATGAATTGCTGTATACCCGGTACACGATGAAAAACCATTGCAAGGTGTAGCTCAGTTATCGACTCTGGGTACTTTGGGTTCTTTATGAACCTACAATCCCGATATATCCCCTCAACCAGAAAGGTCCCACGGACATAACTGTATATTGATTCCAAAAATGTAGCATAGTTAGAAACAGTTACAGGTGAAAATGTAGGCACAAATGGCTGTTTTTTTCAACACAATTTCAATATTCTTTTATTTCAACTGTTAGTTTTTCTATAGCAAAGCCTTGAAGGAGCTCCACAAATGACCCCTTGCTGAATTCAGAATTTTGTCTTCTTTGCAGAAATGTATAGCTGACCGCAATCCATTATTGGTTTCATTCCCATTTGTCCCAAAAATCCAAACTTTTGCTGTATTTTGCCTAATTTCCCGGTCCCCTCCAGGGGAATCTACAAACCCTGGGTACCTTTAGAATCCCTCAGAATGTTGGAAGAGAAGGATGCAAATTTGGTATGGATACCCTATGTAGACAAAACAGTATGGGGTCCTAAGCGCAAACTACTCCAAATAGCCCAAAAAAGGCGGGGCACAAGGGGGGGGAGGCCTGGAAGTGAAGGAGTTAAGAAAAACAGGCTGCATTTAAAAAAATAAAAAAGATTGCTTTATTAAAAAACAATCACAGACATGGTGATTTGCTGATTCCAACGGGCCACCATCCCTGTGGTGGCTGCAATTCCTAATGGGTTGCAAACTACCACCTACCTCATTGTTGTTCATGAGGTAGGTCTATTGAGACCCCCATTAGGAATTGTTATTTCCAACTAGGTTTTGTACATTAGGAATTGCAATTTCCAAATTGCGGTTCGCAAAGAATCACAATTAGGAAATTGCCCTTAGTATTTTTTAGTGGTGGACGTTGAGACTAGAGGCATGAGGAATTGACTATGCCAGCTGTTTTTTCAGTCTAATGTCATCCACTGAAGCTTCAGCATCCCTATTCCCCGTCCCTTAACAGCCAAGTGATCGGAGTTGTATTTTCTTTCACTATTATGGAATCAATAGAAACTATAATTAATCCCAGCCCGGGTGTTTTAATAAAACCTTACCGGAATGTGTTATGAATTAAATCAATCACTTGAATTGTTGTAAAAAGTACCTAAGCTGCAGATTTCTAAAGAACCCATGTCTAGGAATCCTATTTTTTCTCTGGAAATCCTCAAACAAAAATATAACCCTGTCCTTAACTAATTAACCTAAAGTATTCAAGTGCAAATCCTGCCAGCATTGTAAATAGCTCTCATCTACACAAATGGCGGCAGTATAGCCCCACGAAGTATATTGATTTAAGCTGGGAATATTACAAATTGTCCTGATAGCCTGCCATATTTTGTGATATACCACAAGTGTTTTAAATCTGATATGTTTAAAGTAGACGGTGTCCAGCAGCTCTTTCAGTGGTACTATTACTTGACCACAGCTTTTAAAATGAGGAAAAAGCCCCCCAAGAGATTTTTAGGAGCTCCCATAACTGCTGATAGTCTGAAAACAAAAGAAGAGTTGTAATATAGTCAGTGTGTAGGAAGCAACATTCAACCGTTATTATCTTAAAGTTGCAAAACGACTACTGCACATTGATGTTTCTTGAATTGCCAAATAACATGTTGACAGCTCAATTCGACTTTCTTGAAAAATGCTTCAGGAAGGTAAAGGGGAATGGGCCTAAAAATTTTAAGACAGTGCAGCAGGATAATTATCTCGATTATGTTACATCTGCCAATTCCCCCAATCATAATCTATCCTATTTCATAAATATTGCAAACGATTTTAAATACAAGGAATTATTGAGGCCTATAATATCATCCATGCCTGTAGCCATCTACACTCCCAAGTATGTTGCTGATTTAACAAAGCGGGAATCCAGTGACGCTTGAGGTAGGTTGCCAACTATCTGTGTCTTTTCAGTCTTTAACTGTAGCCAGAATCTTGGCTAAATTCACCTGTTCAACACCCAATAAAGAGCTGAAGGAGGTAAAGATAATATAGCAATTTTGTCAAATTCTAACTGCTAACTTATGTTGAAGTAGTGAAGGAGAGGAATCTGAGAGACTTAAAGCTTGGATATATGGCCCTACGCAGTGAGCAAAAAGCAGCAAAGGCAATTGGCAGCCTTGCCTTGTGCCATTACTGATAACAATGCTATATGAAAAGCAGCCCATACAAGCTATGCG
The DNA here is from genome assembly GCA_963921515.1 of Calotriton arnoldi. Lineage (NCBI taxonomy): Eukaryota > Metazoa > Chordata > Amphibia > Caudata > Salamandridae > Calotriton > Calotriton arnoldi. The sequence continues at coordinate 714,345 of CAWUFW010007583.1, forward strand.
ACGTGACAGAGAGGTATATAATGCTCTATGATGCACTCCCCAAACTTCCACTAGGGCATTTGAATCAATTATTGTCTCCAACCCGTTCTTGGTTTCTTCGGGGCATATCATCAAGCCCCGGAGATAAAATTATCGTCGCTTTAGCGTCCGTTTTCTGACGGAAAGCGGCGATAATTATATCTCCTAATCAGCAAGGTCACGCTATCGCGTGAATTCTTGCATTATCGCCCTTTCCCCCAAAGCCCATCTTTGCATCTCTAATGAGATGCAAAGTGGGCGTTCCGTGCTAAAATAACTGGAGAAATGTCGCTAACCGACATTTCTCCAATTATCAAGCTGCACGCAAACAAGCAGAGCGACAAGCAAAGTAGCGATAACCTCTGTTATCGCTACTTACCTTACGCCTGCTTCAAGACTGACTTAGCCATGATATCCTATGTAAGGTGGATATCATGGCTAAGTATGTCTTGCCCTATCAGCAAGCTATCGCCAAACCTTGTGCGATTATCGCTGTATTTCCAGCGATAATCGCACAATTGGCAGCTTGCGCTCTGAATTTTATCGCTTTGGAGATAAGCATTGCTGATAGCACGCTATCTCCGCGATAAAATTCAGAGTTGTCCGGCGATAATTATCCTCGCGCTAAGAGCGCTGAGAGTTAATTATCGCATGGCCTTGATGATATGCCCCTTCATTCCTAAAAGACCAGCCTCTTCTGGAGATGTGGAGTCAAGGCCTGTTGATGAATACACTAAAACGACTGCATAGCAGAACTGGATTTCACCATGTAATTCTCCCAGTGAGAAATTGAGTACTGAAGGGTTCAGTGTGTTTGTGGGGTAGACAGAACAGATAGTAAATTGAAGCTCACCCTTATTAATATCAGCAATTAGCCACCAGTGAGTTTTGTCAATCTGGACTTCAGTCACAGCCCACTCTTTCCCCTAGCAAGCAAAGCAATGCCTCATTTTAGAACATTGTTACCAGATGCTGAGAGTATCTTATATCCAAGATTCCTCAGTTTATAAGACTCTTGTAAAGTAAGATGTGTTTCTTGGAGACATACGAGTTGACGTTTAAGTGTATATAGTTCTTCTTTAATTATTTAATTTTAGATGGAGATCTCATGCCATTTACATTCCAGCTACGTATGCGCACGTCCTGTTAATCAATTTGTTTAGAGTTAGACTTTAAACTGCACATTCGCCGACTGCACACCGGTGTCAACACACCCACATTATCCCCTCATGCTTCCCAAAACCCTCCACCTAAAAACACCAAACCTCCCACCCCCTTCACCACTTTCACCTATTCCTTTTCAAATTCCATCCGGATTAAGAACCTGTGTAACATCATGCGACTAGTTATTAGCAGATTTCGACAAGTGCTTCCTGTGATCATCATTAAGGCGACAGCTTAGGAAGCTACAATTAATCATCTAGCAAATTATAACTGCTAGAGTTACAAGGAGAGAAAGACAAAAAAGACAAATAGTATAAGAGGTGTGGCGCAGCGGCCAGGGCGGCTGACTCCAGAATGAAGGGCTCAGGGTTTGATCCTCAGCGCAGGCGGTAGCTCAGCTCAGCACCATGTGACTCTGGGCAATAGCTCACTTAATCTCCCCAACGCCCCCCCCGTGCCTTGAGATCCTTAGGGATGAGTAGTTTGCACTTTACAAATACCGGATTTATAATAAGAGAAAGAAGAGTAACAAAATGAGACACAAATACCGAACTAATAAGACAAACAAAAACGTCTTCAAGTCCTGTTAGATTAGGTGTGGGAACTACTCGCTGCCAAACCAACAGTTGCCAAAGTCACTTTGTTTTGTCATGGCATTTCCATTGGTTTAAAAGATCTGATGCTTTAATAAGATCCTGACCGAAATAAGATTGGTGAAAAAGGGTACGGAGAACCTCCGTCCCTGACGCACAGCGCACTTAGTAAAAAGTCCCTAAGGTTTCAGTGTATGGTAACAAAAAGTACAAACATTTATCTCAAAAGATCAGACATTTAATCAATAATATTTTGATATACACTATAATATATTCTTTTACAAAAACAGATTTGCAACAATGAAAAATGTTCACTCCAATAAAAAATTAAATCCAACGTTCAAAAATGAACACATGAGTTATGTGAAATCATATATCCTTCAAACATTAATTTTGACTTTTAAGAATGTTTTGAAAGTAAAACCCAATGCATTTCGGGTACAACGCTTCTTCAGGGGCAAAACATTTGTGTCTTTTATCTTTACTTGAGCATTATGGCCTCCTACCGGAACAATGAAAAGAAAGAAAGAAGCAATGAATGAATCTCTGTACGCAATGCTCAATCATGAAACAATAAAGATCACCAATAAATATCTGTGCTTGCAACCACTATCCACAAATCAACTGGAACAGTGTGTGAGTTCCAGGGGCGTGATATAAGCAATTAATATGCCCATGTCCGGGTGAGTGAATAGACCAAAAGATAAAGGGGAAACGGAAAAACTCTGCATATCACGTGTATTAAGCCAACATAGATAGATCCCCTAGCATGCAATAATAAAACACTCCTCGGTGTGTGTGGTATCATTAAAAAACAAAAGAGGTGTTAGCCAAATACCAATGAAGTAGCCACAAGGAATTCAGAGGTTTACCTCAAAGAAGGATGTCACGGTAATACCGAACTTCCCGCAAAACTTATCTAAGTCTGAGAACAAACAAAATATTGAAAAAAACGTCCATACTTAAAAATAAACCATCGTGTTATGCCCGAATGCAGAAGTGAGCGAGTCTTACCTATGCCGATGATGTGCGGTCATGGACTCAAGTAATGTGAAGAAGGTAACGCACATAATCTAAAAAAGGAAAACCTTCTATTAGGTTCTAGTTCGAAAGTAAGATTGCCTGTGATGTAATTCGGAATTGCGTTAGAAAACTCACCGCGTTCCCAGTGGTTACAACGAATTGGTTGCACCAATGTGAATATATCTTTAAGAACACTGATCACGTGCAGACATCACATGGTGTACTTGGACGTACGGTAGCGCGTATTTTCCTACGAGCCTCAGACGCACAAGACACGTCTCACGTCTTCATGGAGCCAGTCGGCTGTTAACCACGGGGAACGCGGTGAGTTTTCTAATGCAATTCCGAATTACATCACGGGCAATCTTACTTTCGAACTAGAACCTAATAGAAGGTTTTCCTTTTTTAGATTATGTGCGTTACCTTCTTCACATTACTTGAGTCCATGACCGCACATCATCGGCATAGGTAAGACTCGCTCACTTCTGCATTCGGGCATAACACGATGGTTTATTTTTAAGTATGGACGTTTTTTTCAATATTTTGTTTGTTCTCAGACTTAGATAAGTTTTGCGGGAAGTTCGGTATTACCGTGACATCCTTCTAATTCTTTGAGGTAAACCTTTGAATTCCTTGTGGCTACTTCATTGGTATTTGGCTAACACCTCTTTTGTTTTTTAATGATACCACACACACCGAGGAGTGGTTTATTATTGCATGCTAGGGGATCTATCTATGTTGGCTTAATACACGTGATATGCGGAGTTTTTCCGTTTCCCCTTTATCTTTTGGTCTATTCACTCACCCGGACATGGGCATGTTAATTGCTTATATCACGCCCCTGGAACTCACACACTGTTCCAGTTGATTTGTGAATAGTGGTTGCAAGCACAGATATTTATTGGTGATCTTTATTGTTTCATGATTGAGCATTGCATACAGAGATTCATTCATTGCTTCTTTCTTTCTTTTCATTGTTCCGGTAGGAGGCCATAATGCTCAAGTAAAGATAAAAAACACAAATGTTTTTCCCCTGAAGAAGGGTTGTACCCGAAATGCATTGGGTTTTACTTTCAAAACATTCTTAAAAGTCAAAATTAATGTTTGATATATATATGATTTCACATAACTCATGTGTTCATTTTTGAACGTTGGATTTAATTTTTATTGGAGTGAAAATTTTTCATTGTCGCAGATCTGTTTTTGTAAATGAATATATTATAGTGTATATCAAAATATTATTGATTAAATGTCTGATCTTTTGAGATAAATGTTTGTACTTTTTGTTACCATACACTGAAACCTTAGGGACTTTTTTCTAAGTGCGCTGCGCGTCAGGGACGGAGGTTCTCTGTACCCTTTTTCATACATTAGTAAACACAGGCCCAATAGGCTGGACCTTAAGCACACAGCAGCACGCATTGAGATACGTACAATACTATATTACACTTTAGTTTACATATCCTTAATACAGGTGTGCAGGTTGGAACCCTACTTTTGGACGAAATAAGATTGGCCCATATAGTTAATCCTGAAGTTCACAGGCTCCAACAATAAAACTGTTGCAATAGCTTTTGGAAAAGTTGGTATGAGCTCATGCAGCCTCCATCTATGCTCAACAGACTTGTGACAGAAGTCTGATCTAAAAAAAACTGTACCCCACAAGATTTATTGCATTGCATTCCAATTGAAAAATGAGTGGTAAAAAGATTTAATTGCCAACATATATAAGAATAATGCTATGGTACTGTGCCCCTCTGCCCTTGCTTGGTTTGTGGAAGGGGAATCTTTGAGCTCTTTGTATTTGACAAGCCACATCCCAGTCATTAAGCTGAGGAAAAGACTGCTTAAATAAATATACTGTATATGTTCTTGCGTCACGCCTTCTTTTCATTACCTTCTGAGATGCCAGCATGTGATCCTCCATATCCTCCAGCTTAAAGCCCAAACTCTTTATCTTGACTGTGTGGTGTACAACTAGACTTTGGGTGATATGTACTGCCTCAAGCAGGCCTGAGGAGTGTGATTCAATGTCATTCAATTGAGTGTGGATTATATCTATATTTTTTTTAATTTTGTAAAGGAGTACCTACATTTTAAGATGGGAGGTCTTTAAAGCTGAAGTCTTTTTTATATTTTTCACAAAGCATTTGGAGCAAATAAAAGATGAAATTTAGGGAATGAGCAAAGATGAGAAAGATGAGGGGACTCAGCCAATTAGGAAGAGGAATATGCCCCCCTCCCCCTGGAGGATGACATACTAGGGCGTGTAGACACCCCAAGGAAGGGATCCATTGGTCCTGACCTACACATCCCTGTAACAACCCTAAATCTCGTATTATGGGGCTCTCCTGAACCTTACCTCTTCAGAATCGATGGACAAAAGAAGAAGACTGAAGACGACTGCTGCCGGACTAGGAACTGAATTGCTGCAGACAAGCCCTGCAAGAACCCTGCCACCTGAACCTGGTTTGACCACTGGACATGATGTCCTTCCAGAAACCCGGCCTGACCTCCAAGAAACCCCGTAGGCCCTGCAACCTTCAACAAAGCATCAAGAAGCTCCCTTTGGACTAGAGGCCCTAGTCCCTGGCCTCTGTTGGTACAAGAACTGCCACAGTGAGGACAGACACTGGTGTCGACGCAACTCACTGCTACAAAAGAACTCCCTGACCGCAGTGGTAGAGGACCGACACTTGTGTTGATGCAACTCTGCCCTGCCAGAAGACCAGCATCCCTACCAGATGACCTACATAACCTCGAGGGATCCTCTCAGCCCCAGGAGTCCCGCTGTGCCCAGCTCCGTGCCTTAGAGCCTGTACCCTCCTGCAAGTGGCCCTGTCGGCCTCCCCCGGCGCCTCTGGCCCAACCGCCTGACTGCAACCTCCCCTTGACTGTCCAACGACGGCAGAACCCCTACAGCCAAACTACAGTGACCATAATGGTAACCAGGTTGGTGGTCTGCTGAAAACCAATCTACTACATTACTCTCCGTGGACCACGAGGGTAAATCTCTTTGCCAGTATCAACCATTGCGGTGTAGATACTGAAAATCACACTTCTGTGTGCCTCCAGTCCCCCCCAACCGACATTGCCCACAGTGTTGGCCTGAACCAAAAGAAGACTGCAACTGTAAGCTGAGTACTTACTTGTACGTCCATCACCTGTCTTTCTCCCCGCAGGACTGCGTAGCATTCTCTCTGTATTGCCCTAAATGTATATCCTAAATACCAAGTATTTTTTTCCGACTGAAAAGTATTGCTTGAAATTGCAAAAACTCTTTTTACCTGCAAAGCCTTCATCCTTTGAAAGTAGTACAACTTACCTGCATTAAGTAACCTTTGGTTCCTAAATAGAATACCAAGTATAACTTTTTTATACTTACCAATTGGTCTTGATTCAGTCTTTGAGTGTGTGACATCATTTCTTAACTGAGTGTACAATAAATGCTTAACACCGCCCTCTGATAAGCCTAACTGCTTGACCACACTTCCACAAATAAAGCTGTTAGTATTATCGACTTTAGCCTCTGCTTTACCTCTGGGGATCCAATGGACTCTGCACACACTATACCTCGCGTTGGTATAGTATATGCAGAGCCAGCTTTCAACAATTGGTAATCCCAATCTGCAAATACCTTAACTCCCTTACAGTCCCTTGTATATGGTACCAGTGGGACCCAGAGCATGGCTCTTTACAGGGTCACCAGGGTTTGAAACACTGTTTGTGCCTTCCTGAGTGACCCAAGTAAACTACAGACAGCAGGCGTGCCATTACAGACTGTAGGAGCAGGGTAAACTGCTTGAAATCAACTTTAGCCTCACCTTGTATGGTAAAGTCAATGCACTATTTTAAAAATATGCCAGTCACCCCTAAGGAAGGACTCCTGAGCCCAAGAGGCAGAGTGCATTATATTAAAGGTGTGGACATGTAAGTGCAAGCATTAAAGGACACTATAAGTGATAGATTGTCCACAGGATAACGTGGGCCGGCACTCAGGAAACAAGAGGTTGGCAGCTCCATTATGGTATCAACTAAACAAGCTGTGTTGCCCCAGACTTTCCTGTGCTCTGGCTACCAGCTTGTGGTTGCTGCTGCCAAGACAGGTGTCTGACCCCTTGCCAGGAGGTGTGACTTCTCCCAGGAGTCAGAAACAATGGCTTGGACACGAAGGAGGTCACACCGTCCTCACTGACAGGCTGGCTACTAAAGTGATACATCAAGGGGTTGAGCTTCAAAGTCTGCACAATCTGTGACATGCAACCAGGCTGACTCCTAAAGGAGGAGAAAACCCTCCCCATGCCCCAAGCACATCTGCAACAAGGCAGGTGGAAAAACTAGGTATTCAGGAGGTGTACACTCCCAGAAGGCTAGCCATACCTCTACGGTGGGCAACCTGGTCTGTACAGCTAAGGAAGACTTCTGCCATTTTTAAAAGTGGTAGAATAGTGGGTTCTGAGTAGACAAGATGACCTACAACCCTGGAAGTGGTCACCTCAGGGGCAGATTAGTTGCTGGGGCTAGTAGCCCTTTGGCCACTTCCTCTCACACCCCTAATACTAGGATTTAAGGGCTATCCCGACACCAGAACCTCAGTTCTGATCAGACTTGCAATAAGGACAAAAGAAGAGACCTGTGTCTGCAACAACAGGAGCGGCACAAACCAAAAGCATGATACTATGTACCTGTGACAGCCTTCTTGGAACTGCACAAACATAGCTTGTCCTGGAACAAAGTTCTGTTCCCCCAGAGAGAGGGACACCTTTGAGAGGCATAGGCATCACCAGACTCTCCTGGACTACTGGCACTAGTCCCCTGCAATCGCAGGTAAAAACAGCATACCAGATCCGAAGAATCATTGGCAATTGGGCCCTTTGAGGGATCACCCAGAAGTAGATAGTCCAGTGCATTGTAGGAAATGTAGCCCTGACCTCCACAAAGTTTCAGGCAGCTACTGTGTTCTCCAGGACCTCCAGACATCAAAATAACTTTCTACTGTTCTTACCACTAGCAAGGCTTGTTAGCCACCAGTCCAGCAACTACCCCCTTTACTCGATGCTGCACCTCGAGGGAACCCCAAAAAACCTTCATCTGATGTCAGCAGTTGTTTTGGCACCCTGTTCTCACCAGCACAGTTTATTTTTTTTAATCAAAGAAGGGGGACTGTGGGCTTTTTTGAGGTCCAGCATACATGCCCAATCAAAGTCAACACCAACAAGAGTATGCAGTTCCTATAAGGAGAGAGCAAGGGAGATGTCTGAAAAGACAATAGGTTGTCCTGTAGGAAAAGAGGGAAAGGGGAATCCCTCCTTTCGGAATTAGGGCCCTCACAAACACAGCCGGCTGGGTGTCATGCTTCATCCTAGGGCATGCTCCTCGTCAGGTCGGTGCTGCAATACCTGACGGGCACCCTATGAGGGGCTCTTTGGCGGAGATCTTTTATTCCTTGCTGTATGGTGCCGTGGGTGTGAGGGGCCTAAGAGTGTAGATGTGCTGATGTGAGGGTCGGTAGACCGTGCAGGATTAAAACAGGAAATGGAAGTCCAGACAGAGCAATTTTAATGACCCTGGCTTCCAACCTGGTTAAAAATTAGAGTGGCGACTACCTGATGTAATGTTTCAGGGTGTTGCACTCAACTTCCTGTGGTCGACATGTTTCTTGCCTGGGTGTCAGAGTGATCTAGCGGTAATTCTTCAGGACCTAATGTAAAAATATCTATCTACACTGAAAGTGGTATTCAGGTGTTACTGGCCTCGATATACCACATATGGCACCTAAAGGTGAAGTACCTGTAGATGCGCTGGCCAACCTATTAAGAAACAAACAACATTGTTATACAGTGGTAATAGTTCTTATTTGTTTTTCAAACAGCACTCTCCCCTGTGAATCACACCATGTAAATGCACGCAATCGTGATGTGCCGCACATGGTGAATTCTAGTGAATGTAAACTATCATCATGCAATTATGACGTGTGCATGACGTGTGCATAACAAGGGACTTGTTAGCAGTGATTAAAACACAGTCAGGTAAAGTATCCTGTATTAAAAAGGTAGCTATCTTATAGCATGGACAATTGACTCACCTAAAAACTAATTAAGACTAGACCCTTCATCTTCCGACAGGTTCAAGACACGTGGGAGTACCTGTGTCCTAGAGAAAGTAATGGGGGGACCGAAAAGGTGCTGGTACAGTCAATGGTTAACAATTAAGGAGCAAAGAAATTGGAATGAAATGATCCCAAGGGACAACTGAGCAGGCTCTCACAAGGAGTGAGTGGATAGTTAAAAATGCGCATAGTCAGGAAGACGCTGTGAGCGGTACGTGGCCCCTGTCCCCACAAGCCCAAGCAGAAACATGTATCCCGCCCCCACATTCCAGCCGCACCATGTCCCGGCAAGGGGTGAGAGTATGGGCAGTGAAGATGTCGGGGCGGATAGCGCGTCCTTGCCATGAGTCGGGTCAAGTGGAGTGGGGTCCCGAGCGGAGCAGCGCATGTCTGCTATAACGGCTCCACTCCCAAAATTGACAGGTTCCGTGCCCAGTGCGAGATCCACAACTTCTTCCGTAAGTTACGCCTCAAAGTATTCTTTCAGGACAGACCTATACTTTCACCTGACGACACTGGGTTACACTACCCCTCTACCTTCACGCCTAACAGCAGCATGGTACCTAACGAAGTGCTTACCTTCAAGCAAGCGGTGCTCAAAGATTTATCTAATGGAACCACCCAGACTCCCTTTCACAATCTATCATCAGCAGAGTTGACAGCAGTCAGATCTCTTGCAGATGACCCTAATATAACCATCAAGCAAGCTGATAAGGGAGGGGCAACGGTGATCATGTCCACCAGTTATTATGACACTGTGGGGCCGATTCCGATTCGGGCAGGAAATCTCTCCGACCGAGCTGGACCCGGAGAGATTTCCGACTGAATCGGACCCTAGCAGCCCGACCGAACGAGTACGATGCGTCCGTATGCTATCGGACTCGATTCGGTCGGGCTCCCATTGAAGTCAATGGGAGCCGGTCGTACAACGCGTACACGGGCTCCCATTGACTCAATGGGTGCGAGGCGAACAAGGGCGCCCCCTACAGCGGGTACGCGTCGAAGCGACTCGTGCCGTACATGCACAGGTAGGGGGGACCCATGGGTCCCCCCTGTGTGCGACTCGTGCGGCTACGCGTACAGGGGGGTCCGACACGGACCCCCAAAGTGCGGCTCCGACTGCTCTTTGGAGCCGGACTGCGCGAGTCGGTCGGACTACTCGAGGCGTGCATCGTACTTGCCCGGCCGGGGAACCTCTCCATTGCGCGGTGCGAGTCGTGTCCGTGCGAGTCGGTCGGAGCGGTTGGGTCCCGCGAACGATTCGGTCGGCGATTTCGCGTGCGCTCGCATCATACTTGCTCGCCCGGACGCACGTCCGAATCAGTCGGGAAAGAGGGCTCCGGATCGGATCCGGTAAAGCCGAATCCGATTCGGTGCCCTACCGGCCGAGATCGGAATCGGCCCCTGAGTGTCTACGACAATTGAGCAATGACAAGTACTACACTCCCATTGCTGAAAACCCCACAAAACAACTGTCTACCCTAATCTGTATGATGGTTTTCTCAGGAGAAACTGAAGGTTGGATCAGCAAAAAGGAAGCGAACTTCCTGATTACCAGAGATCCTAAGATACCCTATTTCTATACCTTGCCCAAAATTCACAAGGGCACCAGCCCGGTCCCAGGAAGACCCATTGTCTCAGGTATTGGCTCCCTTCTTGAACCACTATCAAGGTTCTGCAATCACTTCCTGCAGCCTTTAGTGAGAGGGACTCCCTCCTTTCTGCTTGACACGGCCGATGTCTTGCGTCTGATAGAGGAGGTCCAGCACCTGGAAGAGATCAATTTATTGGTCACCCTGGATGTTGAGGCACTTTATACGAATATTCCTCAATGGGCCTCCTTGGATGTCATTGAGGATGCCCTTAACACCACGGATTGGCAATCCCAGGCATCAGTTTCCTTTAAGCCCCCGATATCTTCACTGCCCATGCTCTCACCCCTTGCCGGGACATGGTGCGGCTGGAATGCGGGGGCGTGATACATGTCTCTGCTTGGGCTTGTGGGGACAGGGACCACGTACCGCTCACAGCGTCTTCCTGACTATGCACATTTTTAACTATCCACTCACTCCTTGTGAGAGCCTGCACAGTTGTCCCTTGGGATCATTTCATTCCAATTTCTTTGCTCCTTAATTGTTAACCATTGACTGTACCAGCACCTTTTTGGTCCCCCCATTACTTTCTCTAGGATACGGGTACTCCCACGTGTCTTGAACCTGTCGGAAGATGAAGGGTCTAGTCTTAATTAGTTTTTAGGTGAGTCAATTGTCCATGCTATAAGATAGCTACCTTTTTAATACAGGATACTTTACCTGACTGTGTTTTAATCACTGCTAACAAGTCCCTTGTTATGCGCACGTCATGCACACGTAATAATTGCATGACAATAGCTTACATTCACTAGAATTCACCATGTGGGGCGCATCACGATTGCGTGCATTTACATGGTGTGATTCACCATGTAAAGTGATGTTTGGAAAGTGGTGTTTGGAAAACAAATAAGAACTATTACCACTGTATAACAATGTTGTTTGTTTCTTAATAGGTTGGCCAGCACATCTACAGGTACTTCACCTTTAGGTGCCATATGTGGTACATCGAGGCCAGTAACACCTCAATACCACTTTCATTGTAGATAGACATTTTTACATTAGGTCCTGAAGAATTGCCGCTAGATCACTCTGACACCCAGGCAAGAAATATGTCAACCACAGGAAGTTGAGCGCAACTCCCTGAAACATTACATCAGGTAGTGGCCACTCTAATTTCTAAGCAGGTTGGAAGCCAGGGTCATTAAAATTGCTCTGTCTGGACTTCCATTTCCTGTTTTAATCCTGCACGGTCTACCAACCATCACATCAGCACATCTACACTCTTAGGCCCCTCACACCCACGGCACCATACAGCAAGGAATAAAAGATCTCTGCCAAAGAGTCCCTCATAGGGTGCCCGTGAGGTATTGCAGCGCCGACCTGACGAGGAGCATCCCCTATGATGAAGCATGACACCCAGCCGGCTGGGTGTGTGAGGGCCCTAATTCCGAAAGGAGGGATTCCCCTTTCCCTCTTTTCCTAAAGACAACCTATTGTCTTTTTCAACATCTCCCTTGCTCTCTCCTTATAGGAACTGCTCACCAGCACAGTCTAAGTGGTAAAACGCACTCTCGTGTGGCTCCCATTTCAGCACCAAGGACAGACAGGATAACTCTGCACCTGGGCTTCTCGAGGTAAAATTGCGCTTACTGTTGTGACTTGGTCCTGGCACCGCATCGCCTTTATCCTCTTTGGGTTCCACGCAACTCAACCTGCAAGTGACGGATTGTCACTACCACTTTTTACCATTGACCGCAATGCAAAGGTTCTGTAGTATTGAATTGCTGTGATCTATGTTTTTTTTCAAAAATCCATAACGCCAGTTATATGTATCTGATCTCATTCATTTTGGTGTCTAAATTAAGATACAAATCTGCTTTCTTTCCCAAAATGGTGTCAGATTTCTTTTGAATTGTGTCAGTTACTTATCGCCCACGTTGGTACTCTGAAATGCTCAACACATTTTCCTCTAGCAAAGACTTTCTGCTCTTTGCCACTCTACCAGGACTGAGCTAAGGATTTATTATTGTGAACCCAACAACCATCTTTCGGGTACTGTGAGAGTATTGTATGGTGAAGCCTAATCAGCATCACCACATAATACTCCACCTTCCTACAAAGGTCTAGACTGATTTGCATATAGCTGGGTCCAAACTGAGGTGACATGGTGTGCAAAATAATGATGGATTGCGATGGAAACCAGAGTAATTACCAGTGGCTGAGATTAATTCAAGCATTTCATACATCACTTTTTTGTATACTTTAGTGTGTTACATTTAGAAATTTGTCACCTCCCTGCCTTAGTCAGTTGGTGCCTCCAACCTGTCTCTGGGTCACATGACTCAGTGTAGTTGACAGTTGGGCTTTGTGTATTCCTTCTAGACAGCCACACAGGGAGCTTAGGTTTGTCTGGATGGGCCATCCCTGGCAGGATGGGAAAGAGTAGCTGGACCCAACACCTCTTTCACTTAAATAGGCTGTGTCCTGCCTCCATACAAAGGGTTGCATACCCCCTGTAGTTAGTCTGGAGTTAGGGCAGGGAATGGAGGGTATCTGTGCAATTAAAAGGCCTGCCTCTAATACTGTTGCCCCACTTCAAAGGCACATACATAGACACCACCGTCTTAGACACCACCACTTCAGTACACTTCTGGACCTGTGGATACTCTGCCAGGAGGAAATACGGCTGTGCTGCTGAAAGGACTGCTGGACTACTGGACTGCTGCTCTGAAAGACAGCTAACCTGCTGTGCTGACCTGATGCCTGCTGCCCTCTTGTCGGGGTGAGAAGGACTGGACCTGCATCTCTTGAACCCAGAAAGAAGAGTGACTCCAGGTACTAGTTGGCTGGCCCCCTGATCTCAAGCTTCAGAAACACAACAGGCTTCCAACTACCTTGCACTCGCACCTGGACTCTGCCATCCGTGAGTCTACCCTGCAAAATGGTACCACCCCAGGCCTTGACCCTTGGAAGTAGGCTTAAGGTGCTCTGCCAGCCTCTGTGGATCCAGCGGGACTGACTTTTCCTATACTGTGCTGCATGGCACAACCCCTAGCAGAACTGACGTATCTCTGCTGCTGTTTGGATTAGACCCTTCACAAACAGCTGCATTGCCGCTGCAGCCCATTGGAACCGCCACTACATGGCGCATCCTCGGCAGAGGCCCTCGCATCCCTCATTGATGGCAGCCCCTATGATGACACCGGCCCATGCGTTGCAGCCTCTCTGCATGCGGCATGCAGCTGAAATCACCCCCCCCCCCAGAGCCCTGGGGGATGTGGTTCCCAGAAAAGTGCAGGAGTGAGCGTGCTTAAAAATCCTGACTGGTTAATGTTGGGGGCATAAATTGCAACCAGTGCAAGGGGAGCTCTGTCAAGGCGGCCTTCTAATATCACAAATCACCCCTCCGTGTCCACCCTGTGATTGTCCACAATGTAGTAGACCACCAGGGCAATCCAGATGAGCATTTCCTGAGCGTACGCTGAAACGGATGTGCCATACACCTGCCCCCTCCATTTTGTGTGGATATTTTGCAGCTCTGCTAGTGTGCGATGCATTACCTGTAGCATGGCAATGTGTGCATGACATCATTTAAGATAAGCATAAATGCAATATCATTTGGTGGGAGTGGCCATGCCATGCACATTCCACGTCAGGACATAATACTGCGGGTATGATTATCAAAAATAGTGCCCATTGTGTGAGTTAGTGGTTGGTGTCACAGCTAAAGGTGTGACACCCTGCTGTGCCCTGTGTCGCAGGGACCAGCAACAGAGGAGGCCACCCTCCACCACAGGTGGTGCCCCCTGAGAATGCATTTGTGACTGGCAGACCCTCTATTGGACTCCGTCAGAACAGTAACTAAAACTTGAGCAACCAACAGCCTGGACTGCTGCATCGCCCCCTGGCCAGTAGAAGCATGCATTCTTGTCCAAAACTCCGCAAGTTGAAAGCAAAAATTTAACAAATGAAAGAAACAAACAAACAAGGCCTCTTTGGAGCTCTGGTGGGTCGTGGTTCTGCTCCAGGGCCTTGTCTCCATGGTCTTGGCCCATCTCGGAGGTCCCAGCATCCGTCCCAATAACGCAAGCAAAAGTCCCTGCAAAACAGCAGGGTCGAATTATTACCGCTTGGTGTAGAGGTCTCAGTAGCAATAGGGTGGTCACAGAAGTTCATCAGCTGACCTCAGTGTAACTTTAGGATCATAGGCGCTGCTCGTGATCGAACTCTCAGATGTGCCTGTGTCTGATACAGAGTCCAAGACAATTTGGTTCTCAGTACGCTGAAAGGATTTGTGCCATGCTTGGAGGCTGTCTCCACCGCCTATGCTTGTTCCGCAGCCACATTATCCTGGGTGGGCTGTGTTGAGTGGTCCAGCATTTCCTATGTTTAGAGCATGGGACCACCAACTCTCTCTCTGCCTGGTTGTTCTCGGCAGTGTGTGTGAAGCCTTCCATGTGGAGCCAGGCCCAGACATCCTCAGTCGGCGAGAAGATTGCCATCCATCACCTTGAGTTTTGCTGGGAACACTAGTGCGTAGCCGAGCTGCAGCTCCAGAAGGCGCTGTTTCACTTTTGTGTAGGAGCACCTAAGCTGGTGCACCTTAGCCATGAAGTACGGATATGCAGCTTTTTCTGAATTCTCATATCGCCCGGGGCCCTTCATGCAGAAATGTTGCAGGATGAGGTTCCGTTCATGATAATCGAGGAATCGAGCAATGAGTGGCTGCGATCGTGCTCCAGGTGGGGTGCACAGACATAATATCGAGTTTTTATTTTCGGAGTACAAAAATATCGAGTTGGAAATATCGAAGGGACTGAATATCGAGATCAGGAATATCGGTGACCAGAATATCGACACAAAGGTAAGAAATATCGTTTTTGTTAATATCGAAGTCAGTAATATCGTTTGTAAAAATATCGTTGTTAATAATATCGATGTTTATATTAGTGTTATGTATTTTAGTATGTATTTTAAATGTATGTGTTCTATATTTTTTGTTAAGTATTGTATTTTTTTTAAATATATTTATTACACTTTTAGAAATTATTAATGTTTTTTAAAGTAAATTTTGCGTTTTAGTTCCGTAGCGGGTAGTGGGTTTATAGGGGAATAGGGTGGGAAGTAATTTAATTATAGTAAATTTAATAATAATTTGTAGAAATTATTAATTATTTTTAATTAAATTTTGCGTTTTAGTTCTGTAGAGGGTTGTGGGTTTATAGGGGAATAGGGTGGGAAGTAATTTAATTATAGTAAAGTAATTATTAATTTTTATTTATTGGTATTGATAATTAATTTATTGTTAATTAATTATTAATTGGTAATTAATTTTTATTAATTGATTAATTGATAATGATATTAATTGTGTTAATTTTTTTTAGGAGCGGGTTGTGGGTTTATAGGGGAATAGGGTGGGAAGTAATGTAATTTTAATAAATTAATTATTAATTTTTATTTATTGGTTTTGATAATTAATTTATTGTTAATTAATTATTAATTGGTAATTAATTTTTATTAATTGATTAATTTATAATTATATTAATTGTCTTATTTTTTTTAGGAGCGGGTTGTGGGTTTATAGGGGAATAGAGTGAGAAGTAATTTAATTATAATTAAGTAATTATTAATTTTTATTTGTTATTACTTATAAATAATTTATTATTAATTAAATATTAATTGGTTATTTAATAAAAAAAATATTTAATTGATAAGTATGTTAATTTTAACCCTCTGCTATCCAACACTTTCCCTACTGTTGCACTCACTGGAGTGGGAATAGTAATTTTTACCTCTACGCTATCCAACACTTTCCCTACTGTTGCACTCACTGGAGTCGGAATAGTAATTTTTACCCCTTCGCTGTCCAACACTTTCCCTACTGTTGCACCCTCTGGAGAGGGAATAGTAATTTTTACCCCTACGCTATCCAACACTTTCCCTACTGTTGCACTCACTGGAGTGGGAATAGTAATTTTTACCCCTACGCTATCCAACACTTTCCCTACTGTTGCACTCACTGGAGTGGGAATAGTAATTTTTATCCCTACGTTATCCAACACTTTCCCTACTGTTGCACTCACTGGAGTGGGAATAGTAATTTTTACCCCTTTGCTATCCAACACTTTCCCTACTGTTACACTCACTGGAGTGGGAATAGTAATTTTTACCCCTACGCTATCCAACACTTTCCCTACTGTTGCACTCACTGGAGTGGGAATAGTAATTTTTACCCCTACGCTATCCAACACTTTCCCTACTGTTGCACTCACTGGAGTGGGAATAGTAATTTTTACCCCTACGCTATCCAACACTTTCCCTACTGTTGCACTCTCTGGAGTAGGAATAGTAATGTTATCATCTGCGCTATCCAATATTTTCTCTACTTTTTTAGTTAATGTAGTGTATAATGTATTTTAAAAATATTACACATATTCTAATTTTTTTATTTGTTATATATAGTTTTTATATTTGTATTTATATTATTGGTGTATGTGTATATATATATGTATTTATATTTGTTATGTTTTTTAAACATGTATGTTATTAAAATAATTATTTATAAAAATTATTAAGTAAGTATATATATTATATTTTATACATATATATGTTTAATTTATTGTTACATTATATGTATTAGTTTTAATTTTAAACATTTTGAAATAATTTTAACTATGTTTCTTTTAATTATATGTATTATTTACTTTATTTTACATTATTTTTTAAACATTAAAAAAAACGATATTTTTAACATCGATATTTTTTTTCCGATATTTTTGTACTTACCATTATGTAGATAGGACTTCGATATTCTTGACATCGATATTTTTGTGTCGATATTTTTGTACCTCGATATTCTGACTGTCGATATTCTGTCAGTGATCCCCAGCTGGTGGAGGCCTGAATGAGAGGCAGTGCTCCTGTTCCACGGAGAAAAGCTTAGGAACATTGTTCTCTAGCACGGTCATCAGCCATTCCTTGAGGAAGAGCTTGGTGCTGGGGTGTTCTGATTGTTCCAGAAAACCCAGTACGCGGTTGTTGTTGAGCTGTGAGTGCCCATCAGTATCCTCTGCCCAATGGTGCAAGTAGGCCACCTCTTCCTTCATGGTATCCAGCCTTGCCTGTAGCTCACACACTGTGAGGTCCATAGAGGTCCATAGAGGGCAGTGTGGATTCTGCATCATCAACACGGTCTGCTAGTTTGTGACAATCTGCCCTGAATAAATTCACGTCAAAAGAGACAGCGTCTGTTTTTGCTTCTTGTGAAGTTTTAGTGTCCAATAAGGCATGGAGAACCTTCTCGAATTGCTCTGAGTGCTTGTGAAGGGTGAATTCCGGGTGCTGCAAGGTGCCCTTGGTATGGTCAGAGGAGGGGAGCACCACAATCATGGTCCTCCTTGGGGGCTCCAGAGGCAGAACAGAGCACTTTACAGTTAGCCCATCAGGGCAGGTATGTTCTCAGGATAACTGGACACCACACCAGGTCGGCGTGTCCCAATGTGGTCCCTTCAGGCCCCCCCAAGCAGCTGCTAGAGAGAGAGAAGAGGGTCCACCTGGAGGCCCCTCGTGGTGAGACAAGGTGACACCGCACCTCAGGAGTGTGCAGTTCTTGTAGCGGCAGGGTGCCCCCTCTGTTCAGCAGCCCAGCCTGTTCCATCAGCAATGGGCTCCCACCAAGCAAGAAACTGGTGATGCAGAGCTGAGGGCTAAGTCCAGATCACAGTCAGCAGGATGTTACCACAATGACCACACCGGCATATGTCCCCCTTCAGGGCACCCCAACAGACCAGGACCACCAAGGAACCAGTAGAGCCCAGCAAGGGCCAGCCACATGGGGGGGAGACCACCAGAGGGCCCATGTGCACTCGCTCACCCCACATTGTGCAAATGTTCAGGTATTGGGCCCCAAAGATCCATTGACCCCTCCTCATTTCTTGCCCCCGGGGCCCGCAGCAAGAACACTGCGCAGTGGACCGTGTTGGCCCTCAAGCCTAGGGTCTCTCCGATCCCCAACCAATCCAAAGTTTGCAGGCTCTCATGTACACTCAGGAGGGGGGCACTCTCAGCCATGCATCCCCCATCAAAGTCCCCAGGCAAATCTTTAGCCCCCAGGCCTGCAGGTCAGGTCAGTAGCAGACCTCACACCATGCAGCAAGGCCCCAGGCTCACACAGGTGGTTCGCCGGTGCCACAAAGTTGAACCGCAATGTTGCATTACGTGCTACCTCCAGAGCGAGTCGAGGGGGCTGACGAGGGGACCCTTCACAGAGTGGAGCCGCCAGTCAGTTACTTGCCTCAGGGCTGCAGACACCAATATGACCTCAGAGGCGGCACTCTCCCTCAGTTGCACTCCCCCCACAGCAGCCGCTGTCGGTAGACATCAACTCAGTGGGGCCTGACTACCTGTGTTAGGGATAATGGCTCTGGCCGTTGACTTGCTCCAGCTGCATGCCTTGTCTCAGCCCCTCCAGTGACGGCAGCAATGCTGCCTTGGAGCTCACCTGGCAAAGGATTTCTGCAGTGATCTCACACTGACCCCACCTCCAGCTGCTTCCTGTTGGCTCCCAGTTGCTCCTTCAGTCACCCTGAATGCGCAAACACCCAAGGAGGGCAGCACAGGCGAAATGGCACGTCAGCAGGTTGGATGCCGCAGATTTGGCAGGATGCAATGCAGGTTCATCATGGAGGTAACTTAAAGAGCTTCCAATGTGGCTGCAATTGTGGCCACGCCCCGAAGGAACTCCAGCCAGAGATTTGTTTAATGACATTTGAACATCATTTTAAGGCACTGTGAAGTTAGGGAGGGCTCTTTGTCTCAGATCATCTTGGGAGGCATTCATAAAATAGACATACCTACAATTGAGAATTTGCTTAGCCGTAATTATTATCTACATGTTGCCTGCACTACCTGTCTAAAAGGTGAGGTACCTGAATATCATAGTTGGTATATCTTCTGACACAAATATCATGACTTTAATAATATTATTTAAACTATCATTCCATTAGATTAAATAACGGAAACTCTACTCCCAATGGCACTATATTTTATGTCAGATGATATTTCTGAGGATGATACTATGATATAAAATCTGCAATCTCTAGGAGAATGAACTTCTCTCTAATGAGTTCAGAGTAATGAAGAGTTCAGGGTAGGTATGGGGAAAGGCAATGGAAAAGGTAAAAGTCTGTCAGGCCTTTCACAGTTTTCCAACAATACAGAAGTATCACAAACCTCAAATGAAGCCCTGGTTTCTCCAGAGCCTCATCGTTATTATCCAATAAATGTAAAATAAGAGGTTAATCCAATCCCTATTTCAGTGCAAATGGAGGTGTCTGAATATACGAGTTATCATTTTAATGGAGGAAAAAAATACCCAAAACTTCAAAATGAACATATGGGAAAGGTGATAGGTTGCTCATTTAGGGGGTATTTATTTGCTATATATCATTCTGCAGCAAAAAAACAATACATAATACAGTCTTCTGCCACTTATACCCAGGACGTAATTTTCATTTTGGTGTACCTTCTAATAATCATGTGACTAGGGTGTATCCATCTAAATGAATATAATATGAATCCTCTGTCATTGAGGAGTTAAAAATTAAATTAGACATATCTCTGATGTACTTCAATCTCAGGTCCTTCTGAAAGGTCCATCACCTGATTTATCAAAAATCAGCACTCTATCCTCTATTCAAAAGATACTGGGCACACACTATTTCTAGCAGATATGAAGACATCAACATGCAATTGTCTCTTCATTACTTCCTTGTTAATATCAGGGTGGTTCCATGGACACAGGGGCAATCATCTGTTGAGCAACATGTGAGCTGAAAGCCTCCACAAGATGCACACAGGCAAGAATATATCTACATCATTGGGTGGTGGTCGTCTTAGAAATGGTAGTATCACTATTAGAGCACAGTGGAAAATCAAAAAGCACCAATTAGAGGGAATTCCGTAAAAAATACACTGCTTCCATTAACAATCAATATTAGGCATGAGAAGCTTGGGGTTGATTCTAGGTGGACAAGATGATTATCCTACATGTACCAAGGGTATTGAAGATTCCTGAAGGAGTGAAGACCCCTTCCCAGACCCCTCTTTTTAAGAGGTGACAAATGCAAAAGAAACAAATGATGGATGGAATACTGAACAATGCAAACATTCATCCCCAGTCACAAGGATCTGAGTTTAATCCATCATTCTTTTGCTCACCACGCCACCCCAGTTTGGACCCAGCTATAAGCTAATTAGGCTTGACCCTGTGCCTCATGAGAACAGTCCAGCCCGAACTGCCAAGCCAGGTCCTCCCTGGACCGGAAACAAGCATCCTGGGACCGGTTTCAGGGCATCACCCTTCATGAGCCAGGCTAGCTTGAATCCAGTGGCGCAGTGAGCACGGGACCCACGTCTAGGCATACCCTTCCCACTTAGGGCGACAAATGCAAAAGAAACAATTGATGGACGGAATGCTGAACAATGCAAACATTCACCCCCAGTCACAAGGATCTGGGTTTAATCCATCATTCTTTTGCTCACCACGCCACCCCAGTTTGGACCCAGCTATATGCAAATCAGGCTTGACCCTGTGCCTCATGGGAACAGTCCAGCCCGAACTGCCAAGCCAGGTCCTCCTGGACCGGAAACATTAATTGTTTCTTTTACATTTGTCGTCCTAAGTGGGAAGGCTATGCCCAGACGTGGGTCCTGGGCTCACTGTGCCACTGGATTCAAGCTATCCTGGCTGATGAAGGGTGAAACCCCGAAACCGGTCCTAGGATGCTTGTTTCCATTCCAGGGAGGACCTGGCTTGGCAATTCGGGCTGGACTGTTCCCATGAGGCACAGGGTCAAGGCTGATTTTATATGGCCAGGTCTAAACTGGGCTGGCATGGTGAGCAAAAGAATGATGGATTTAACCCAGATCTCTTGACTGGGGGTGAATGTTTTGATTTGTTCTGCATTCTGTCCATCAATTGTGTGTCTTTTGCTGTCTCGCCCTAAGTGTGCCAGGTATGCCCAGACGTGGGTCCTGGGCTCACTGTGTCACTGGATTCAAGCTATTCTGGCTGATGAGGGGTGAAACCATGAAACCTGTCCTAGGATCATTGTTTCTGTTTCAGGGAGGACCTGGCTTGGCAGTTCGGGCTGGACTGTTCCCATGAGGCACAGGGTCAAGGCTGATTTGCATATGGCCAGGTCTAATCTGGGGTGGCCTGGTGAGCAAAAGAATGATGCATTTGAGCCAGATCTCTTGACTGGGGGTGAATGTTTTGATTTGTTCTGCATTCTGTCCATCAATTGTGTGTCTTTTGCTTTCTCGCCCTAAGTGTGGCAGGAATGCCCAGACATGGGTCCTCGGCTCACTGTGCCACCGGATTCAAGTTTTCCTGGCCGATGAGGGGTGAAACCCCGAAACAGGTCCTAGGATGCTTGTTTCCATTCCAGGGAGGACCTGGCTTGGCAGTTCCGGCTGGACTGGTCCCATGAGGCACAGGGTCAAGGCTGATTTGCATATGACCAGGTCCAAACTGGGGTGGCATGGTGAGCAAAAGAATGATGGATTTAACCCAGATCTCTTGACTGGGGGTGAATGTTTTGATTTGTTCTGCATTCCGTCCATCAATTGTGTGTCTTTTGCTTTCTCGCCCTAAGTGCGCCAGGTATGCCCATACGTGGGTCCTGGGCTCACTGTGCCACTGGATTCAAGCTATCCTGGCTGATGAGGGGTGAAAACTCAAAACCGGTCCTAAGATGCTTGTTTCCATTCCAGGGTGAACATGGCTTGGCAGTTCAGGCTGGACTGTTCCCATGAGGCACAGGGATCAAGGCTGTTTTGCATATGGCCAGGTCTAAACTGGGGTGGCATGGTGACCAAAAGATTGATGGATTTAACCCAGATCTCTTGACTGGGGGTGAATGTTTTGATTTGTTCTGCATTCCGTCCATCAATTGTGTGTCTTTTGCTTTCTTGCCCTTAGTGCGCCAGGTATGCCCAGACGTGGGTCCTGGGCTCACTGTGCCACTGGATTCAAGCTATCCTGGCTGATGAGGGGTGAAACCCCGAAACTGGTCCTAGGATGCTTGTTTCCGTTCCAGGGAGGACCTGGTGTGGCAGTTCAGGCTGGACTGTTCCCATGAGGCACAGGGTCAAGGCTGATTTGCATATGGCCAGGTCTAAACTGGGGTGGCATGGTGAGCAAAAGAATGATGGATTTAACCCAGATCTCTTGACTGGGGGTGAATGTTTTGATTTGTTCTGCATTCCGTCCATCAATTGTGTGTCTTTTGCTTTCTCGCCCTTAGTGCGCCAGATATGCCCACACGTGGTTCATGAGCCTAAACAGGAGAGCACTGGCCAAGGAAGTGACTTCACCACATGAGGAAAGCCAGATAGAAGACATTCCTTATATCAGGAGCTCACTTTAACAGCATTGTTTCTTAGCAACAACTATATATCTGGCATGTCTTTACAAAATAACCCAAAATAAATTAGTACCTTAACCAAGTTCACATATAATTTAATGACAGACTCAGGATATAGAGCCTTAAATGGAGGGCTAACTGAGGATTAACCGGCCTCATCAACTTATTGAGGGCCTATGGTCTTCTCCACCATAGACTACACATTTGTGCTTTATTCCTACTTCCACCAGTGTAAAAAGTACACTACTACACCAAGAACTGAGAGTAACAATGATCCTCAAAGGTTAGTTATCAACGTTAAGCATGAGCTTTGGGAGAACTATGTAACGGTCAATAGTGGCAGATTTTCTGCTTTGAATGGGAAAAAGCTTATTTGGAATAATGCGCTAAAAGAGAAGGTGTCTAATCTAGAAGGAATTATGACATTGAGTATTAGAAATGATATTGTGCTGCTGGGCATTGGGGACGAATGGATAGCTGCTTGGCAATCTATACTAAAGAATAAATTATCGACCTTTGTGGCCAAATTAAAGAAACCGCGAATAAACACTGTAATTTCACCCAAAACTCAGGAATTAACTGAAACAAAGAGAGTTTACCGTAAGATGGTGCAACATATATTAAAACTTCCAATGTCTAATGAGCGCAATATAAGGCTACAAAATTTAAGGAGAGATTTCAAGAACAGAAAATTACAAATAAAGCGGGATAGTGAGAACAATGCCTACGCAAAATATATCATGCTATATTAAGTAGGAATGAACAAACATATTGGTCTCTGGTGGGAAATGGTACAATCTCATATAGGTAGCCAGACAAACTGTTTATCCCAAGTGATAAGTGGGAAACTTACACCAAAGTTCTATATAAGTCAACTATTACTTGTAATTATATACCGCCAAAAGTTGATGGAATATTTCCAGATGTAACAAAGGAAGAAATAGCAGAACTAAAAAAAAGCACACGCTCCTCCAAAGCAGCAGGACCGAATGGTATCCCTATAGATCTGGTCAATTTAAACACAACTTTCTGGAGTAAGTTGTTAGAACGGCTATTTTCACAGGTAAGAAAGCTTGGAAGGATACCATCTTCCTGGAAAGGAACTATCGCGCATCCGATATATAAGCATAGCCCAAAAGGTGATCAGTCAAGCTACAGATTAATAGGGTTATTGGACTTAAAGGGGAAATTGTTTGCAAAATACCTCCAAAATAAATTAAGGCTCTGGGCAGAGGAAAACTCATTAATACCAATAACGCCAACTGAAATTCGTTCATTTCACTGGCTCTATTAGGGAAAAAAGCACGCTTGCCGAAAACAACACTATATGCCTGTTTCATGGATTACTCCGCAGCGTTCGATAAGGTAAATCGACAAAGACTATGGAGTAAGCTTATAACATGGGAAATCGATCTGAATCTTCTAAATTTTATTATCGGACTACATTTGGAAACATAGCTACAGGTAAAATTAACACTTAACAATACTCTATCACCAAAAATCGGTGTTGAAAATGGCCTTAGGCAAGGTTGTGTGTCCTCTCTTTACATTGCTGACATAGATATGGAACTGAAATCTGATATGGGTATCGCACCAAAATTAGGAGGTATAAAAATACCATACCTAGCGTATGCTGATGATCTAGTGACACCTACAATACAGTGAATGGATTCATAGCCAATATGTCCAAAACAAAATGTGTGACCTTTGAACAACCTATAAAACCTAAAAGGTGGAGACTAGGAGAAACACCAATCGAAGTAGTGGAGCAATACTATTACCTTGGAGTGATTTTTAATAATAAGTTATCCTGGTCAAGTCGCTGGGCTAGTAGAAATTCGAAATCAACTGTCATTACTTAATCGATCTCAAGATTCATGAAAATGTTTAGAGGGAAAGCGATTAGCCCATCACTTAAAGCATTGCATATGAAATTAGTTCCATATTTATTATATGCATCCCCAGTAATGAGTAAGAAGGTCATCTTCAACTTTGAAAAATGTTTATGAAATGTGTACGTACCTTATTACATCAACGACAGGCAACCCCACACTGTATCATGAGATTGAGCTCAGTCTAAAATCACTTACTTAGTAATCAATACTTTTACTGTACAGAGTCATGAATATTTAGGATCAAACCTACCTGGTGATATAAAAAAGAAATGTTTAAGATTCAGACTATTTTATATACCGATTTGGGAGTTTTAAGGGAAATGGAACCAGGCACTTAAAGGCAGACGAACTTGCCATCTTTGTGGAACTACTGTTGAATCTCTTGTACATTTATTATGTATCAGCCCCAAACTGTTTTGCCAATATGGAGGATATATTTACGCTCCTTGTTTAAAAATGCTAAAATAAGAACAACTGCGGAGGCCGTTAGATTCTGTTTTAGGCTCAAAGAAGACAGTGCAATAACAACTATGATAACGTTTTTAGATCATGGACATAAAGCACTAACAGTGTAAATGTCCCATATAGTGGGAAGCAACACAGATTTTATCATCAGAGAATTTAAATTTAAATTGCATAATATCAAGAAAATTATGTATCTCCTACTTCTGGCACTTTTGCACCTTAATAGATTGGCGAAAGTAATAAAGTGAGCTAAAAGAACATAATGCAGAGGTAGAAGGGTGAACGAATTTTGCACATTTGGCACATTAGCACTTTAGTATATCTATGAAATCATAGATTGAGCCAAAAAAGATTATAATATTGGCAAATGGTTAAATAGTATATGTAAATGACTGTAGAAAAAGAAATATAAATTGCATTTATACCAGGGAGACATACGTATAGAATCTTTAATGGTAAATCAAATGAATATAGTATTGCCTAATCAGCACATCAGCACTTTAACTTGGAAAAAGAAATAGACTGAAGCAAAGAATATTGTGATACAGAGGTAGATGGATGAATAATGAATGGAAACCATTGTGGGAGCTTATAGAATTTTGTATTACGAAATGTTTGCACTGACCATGATAGTAAGTTTTAATCATTGAAATTTTAAACTATTGATTATCCTTCTTTTTAATGTTTGTATTTTTATTGTAATTGATTGATTAATGCAATAAAGTATTTTACTACTACTGCTACATCTGGCATAATTCCTATTTCCCTTCATAACAACAAACTCCAATATGAGGCTCATATTTGGTCATGGAAGAGACCTTTATCAGAACAATATGAAGACAGGAGTGCCCTAAAGATGGTTTGATTAACTTATCCACAATTGGCATATTTAATTTACCTGTAAGTCCCTAGTACAGAGCACTACATGTGCCCAGGGCCAGTAAATAAATGCTACTAGTGGAACTGCACCACTCCTTGTGCCACCCACTCAATTAGTCTTAAACATGTCTGAGGCCTGCCACTGCAGAGCCTCTATGTATAGTTTATGCTGCCATGTCAACTTGGTATTTTAAACTCCTTGCCAAGCCCTTTTTATTATATATAAGTCAACACTAAGGTAGGCCCTAGGTAGTCCATAGGGCAGGGTGCTATGTAACAAAATGGAAAGACATGTACTTTTAAGTTTTGTATGTCCTGGTAGTGAAAAACTCCAAAATTCATTTTTAGCTACTGAGAGGCCCACCCCCTCATAGGTTAACATTGGGGATTCCTTATTACACTTCATAAGCTGTAATCCTTAATTGAGAGAATGTAGAGTTATCATGTTTAGTACCTCTGGAATGATGACGTTGGATTTGTAGTTACCATTCTAAAGATGCTACTTTTAAAAAGCTAGACATTTCCCTGCTCTTCACCATTTGGTGTCTGCTGCATGCCTCCAGTTACAGGCTAGGCTTGGTGACAGTTCACTTTGTAAATTCCCTCTAGACAGACCCACAAAAAGGAAGGCTGGGTGTGACTTCATGCATCTTCCTGGGAGGAAGGGAAAGAGGAGTTGGGCACAGCCTGACACTTACACCTGAATAGGCTGGGCTTTGCCACATACAAAGGGATGCATACCTCCCCCTGTAGTGAGTCAAGAGCCAGGGCATGAAGAAAGGACCTCTGTGCACTTCAAAGACCCTTCTTTGAAGTCACCTTCACTTCAAAGGCACAACTGGGTGTGAGTACTGGACCTCTGACCCTAACAAAACAGTACACTTCTGGACCTGAAACCAACTTACCAAGAAGAAGAACTGCTATGCTAAGGACTGCCACTCTGGTGGACTGTTGCTCTGGAAGACTGCTGCCTTGCTGTGCATCCTGCTGCCTGCTGCTCTCTCTGACTGGACCATCATCACTTGACCCAGAGTGACTCCAATGGTTAGCTGACTAGCCTCCTGTTCTTCAAAGACTCGTGAGAACAAAGTCTTTAACCAGTCTCCTGTGTCTGGTCCATTGGAAGTGGATCTAGGTGCTTGCTTCAGTTGATCTGGTGCATCTTCTTTTGCATGAAGCAGAATCGATGCATCGCCTCTGTTGCGGGAAAAGAACCGGTGCATCACACTTGGAACAAGAACATCGTCATCGAAACTGGTGCATCAGAATCACGGCCGCTGCAGGAGAGATGATCAACGCATCCCCTCGACTGTGTGGAGAAACCCAGTGCACCAAACTTGGAACCGACACATCTCAGAAATGGTGATTCGTCTTTGGAGCCAGTGCATCCCCATCGTTGCGTGAAGAAAATCAACGCATCTCCTTGACTGCAGGATCAACACAGAGGCATTGCTTGGCTGCACCCTGCATCTCGTGTTTGTGGCGAGGATTAAAGTACTTTTGCCCAGCGGGTCCTGTATGGGTCCTGTATCCAGCCCACGCTACATCGCAGTCGGCCTGAACTCTTGACTTTGTCCTGCTCCATCGCTACGCGATAACCCCAATAGGCGCTTAGTGCTCCTAAGTGCTATTCTCAAATTTATTCTTGAAAAATTCATATGTTGACTTCTTACTTATTGGGTTTTTGTTGTTTTACTCTTGTTTTAGTGATAAAATCATAATCTATTTTCTAAACTAGTGTGGAGTCTTTTGTGGTGTTTTCACCTTGTTACTGTTTGAAGACTTGTACAAATACTTTAAAAATTGCCTCTTAAGCTATGCCTGCCTGCTCTGTGCCAAGCTACTAGAGGGTGAGAAAAGGTTCATTTATGGCATGTATCTGACTTACCCTGACTAGGATTGTGGTTTCTGATTGGACAGGGTGCATAACTTTGCCAACCGGAAACCCAATTTCTAACAAGTGGAATTGTGAGTACAAATATTTAAAATAAAATCACAGTTTTCTAGGCTGAAATAACAAAGGTATTTTGTGTGAGCTGCCTTTTCATTTTTTTTTGTGATCATTCTTATGCATTACTGACTCCAATAAGGTCTACAATGAGAGAAGAATCATTTTCTACTTCACAATATGTAACTCAAAAACCGTTATGTAAAAAAACATTAATGGAAGGTAAGAGTATTTGGATGATGGGCTTATGTCGGATAACGTAATGCACATTCAAACAGCTGCCAAATTGATACTTTTTATGAGTGAATGTTGGTCTCATGCCCAGGGTGTCAAAAAGCTAACTTTTTTCAAAGTTGATTTTGAGCCAGATATTCTCATGAGGGGAATTAAAAAATTGCTTTGTAATTTATTTAATAAAGCTGCCAATATCACTCCTATGTTGAACACACACAAAATAATTTTTACAGTCTCTTGTTCAGGGTCAACATCGGTGGGAGATGGCTTTGCACGTAGCTTACAATGACATAGTGAAGTGAGATCCCAGTGCACGTATGAAATATATTGTCCATGAGTATGTCCTGTGTTAGACCCAGCAGTTTCAGGCTGGCAGGGCAGCACTGAAGCCAGACAGAATCCATGGTCCTAGATGGATGAGTCTGATACACTTGTCAGATAACTTTTGCTCACCCTTTGGTAGCTTGGCACAGAGCAGTCAGGCTTATCCTCAGGGTCAAAGTGTAAAGTATTGGCACAGCACCACCCTTGCAACAATCTGAGCACACTACCAAAAAGACTCCACACAGTACGTACATGGTCTTTGTATTACACACACATTGAAATCAAAATGAAATACTCATTGGATATATGCTTTACAGTGATATGCAATTGTCGAACTCTCACATTAGCAGCAGAATGGCATGAACATATATGTACCTGTCATAGGAAATCACTTGCTCCACTATCCCCTCAGCCTTGTGAGGGACATAAACCCATGTGCATACTTTACCTGACGTATTCATGATCCAAGCTATCCCTCCCACATCAAAATGACAGAACATATATGCAGGCTTGTTCAGAGGTATTCCACTCTCCCGCTATCACATTAGCATCAAACATTCCCAAATATTGCATACCAAGTACAGCTTGTAATGGTCAAGAAATCAGAGGTTTTGACTGTGCCTTGTGACCCAGTCTCACAGCCACTCAAACCACCCCAGCCAACAATGCACATTGCACCCCCTGGAGGCTCTTTGATTAGGTCATCAGGACCACCTAAAACTGAAGGAAACAGTTACATGGCTTCGTCCATCCAGATTAGATTGCCAAGGCACCTAGCGGCACCTTCATAAGTGTGGGATTACTATCCCCCCCAAAGGCAAAATACTGTAACACCAGAAGCTGATGCAGTTCCAAGTTGGAGAAATGTTTCCCCCAGGCGGAGGTGTGATCCGCAGTTGCACCAGGCAGCCAGCTGTGGGTGCACACAAGGCACAACGAGACCCCTGGGTCCAGTCACGATGTTACCAACAATAGATTCCTTTGTGGCGTGGGTCCAGGGAGAAGGACCCGGCAACCTCGGATTGAGGCCGAGATGTCAAGCACTGTCATCCTCTCAATCTGGAGGTCGGAGACAGTCTAGGCTTCCAGCTCAGGTCTCACAGACACGGCAAACATCCCCCAACACCCCTCAGACGCCACACACTACAATGTGCGAGCTTGCCCAGGTTTCAAGTTGCAGGCTCTGCTCCCTCAGACTCGTCAAACTTCTCCTGCACTTCTCAAACTCTTCACGTGATGGCACCCCAGGTGGACCACTGATCTTTACAAGCACACTCCTTTGCACAGTGTGATTACAGCCTATATCAGGACGGTCCTTGTTCCAATCCACAATAACTTCCACCCATTGCTGCTGCATCCTGCGCAGTCCATACGATCTCATGGAAATGGGGAGATTCTTTCTGTCCCTGTGATCCCGTAGACAGAAGGCCAGCCAACCGACCCTTGGAGAGTGCTTAGAGCCCTGGAACATGACAGGAGGTGATTGACTGCAGTCCAGCACCATCCAGACAAAAATCCGCAAAGTGATAGTCACCTTCCTTGAGCACAACAAACCCCAGGCCACCACAAGTCTGCAGATAATCCTGTTGTAGTCCCTCCTGCCCCAATGGTTTCTCTTGTTAATGTCCCAGCATTGAACGAGTGTAGTATGGATCCAATCCCAAAAGCGTCTCTAAACTACTGAGGACAGAGCCCAAGTAGTTATACCCACAATGGCCTTTGAAGATGAGATCAGTTCAAAAGGCACACCTTTGAAATGCAGTGGCCCCTTCTAAATGAAGTCCTGTCTGCCATCCTACCCTGGGAGGCTTCATAAATATCTTTAGTGTGGCTAGGACCCTGCCCCTTGCAATGCAGGTCCAATTCCACCCCCTCTTATCCATCCCAAGAAGGCCCCTCAGAGTCAGAGGTCTGCAGTTTTCCTTGAGTGCCCCTAGTTTATGGCCATCTATCAGGAATGCACAGATGTACCTGTCCCCCAAGCACCCATATGTAGATTGAGGACAGGCTGACATGCACACAGAGAGCCACAAACATAGAAATGCACATTTTCCCAAAATGGCATTTCCACATTAGTAATGCCAAATCCACTCACACTACCACAAAGGATTTGCCTTTACTAATCCATTGACACTAAACACCATACTGCTACTCTTCTGCATGTAGGAAATACAGCTCAATAGCCTTTCCGCAGATCCCCCATGTTAATCAATCCGAGAAGCACACCTCACAGTACTGAACACACCATCCGGTGTTGTTCACTACTAGGGCATTTAGTGCACATGTGCACATGCCCTACCTCTTCACTACACCGCAACCTGCCCCCAGGGAGTACTCAGACGTAGTAAGAGACATGCAGAAGTTTGGCAAGTAGCTTTTAAATGCCAAGCTGAGTAACAGTAAACTGCAACACAGGTCCCGCCATGGCAAACTTGTGGTACAATGGAAGAGTTTCCTCCGTGGATGGCACAACCAGTGCTGCAGGCCCATGGAGTAGTATTTGCGTTACATGCCTTAGGTAAATGTATTACCACTGGACAAGGGACTAAAGCTAACACAAACTAGCCAATCACGTATAAACCAATCTCCAGTATGTATATGACAATCACAGCGCTTTGGCACTGAATGGCAGTGTCAAAACACTTAAAGTCTTCAGGCTAGCACGTAGATCAGTGGAAAACCAGGGGGGATAAAAGCAAACATTTTAGGGAAAGCACCTTAAAAAGGGTCATTTCCAACATCCTGGATTATACATGGCCTGATTATACATGGGCTAACCTTGAAGTAAAGCATTGTTAATACTTTGGCTTGAAAGGTTCTCTGGGTTCATAGCCAGATAATATCTAATGTTATACCTAGGCCTGGGCGTAGTTTGCGGAGTTTTGCTACGCGGAACTCTGCGAAGTTACAAAAAACCTCCGCGAAGTTCCGCG
The DNA here is from genome assembly GCA_963921515.1 of Calotriton arnoldi. NCBI lineage: Eukaryota > Metazoa > Chordata > Amphibia > Caudata > Salamandridae > Calotriton > Calotriton arnoldi. The sequence goes on from CAWUFW010007583.1 coordinate 745,950, forward strand.
AGTGGCGGAGTGCAGTGCGAACTGCAGTTTGTGCTGGTATTCCTGCTGCTCGGGTAGAAATTCTACCCGAGCGGCAGCTCGCGCTCGCGAACTTACTGTTCGTGATCGGGAGCGGGGAAAAAACTCCGCTGCACATCGCGAAGCGGAGTTTTCTGCACTCCGCGAGCTCCGCAGAGTGCGGAGTGCAGAAAACTAGGCAAACTCCGCGAACGGAGCGAAGTTCACCACCCAGGCCTAGTTATACCAAGTTCTTTTTTTCATCTTGACTCATCTGATTTAGGATATGGGGCCAAATGTGCAAAGCATTTTGAGTTTACAAAAGGTCCAATTCACAGAACTAGATATATGTGACTGCAAAAAGGATTTTTGTTTGGAACCCAAATTGCGATTTGATAACATGCTATGTATTTAAAATTTGGGTTTGTGACCAAATACGCAACCAGTATTTGGAAGGAGTGTGTTTAGGGTGCCCCTTCCAAATATTGATTCTGGAGCTGGTTGAATTAATGTTGTGCAACCAAAATCTGGTCAAAAAACATTATTATTTTACCAGCTACACAAATATAGTGGAATTCCATTCACAAATGGGAAGGGACTCCTTCCACTTTGTGAATGTTCACAAAAACATTTTTTAAGAGTAGGTAGTGGTCTCATGGACCACTGCCTACTCTTAGGCATAGTAAAATGTTATTTACATTTTACATTTTTTTTTAAATGCATTGGATTTTCATTTAAAGACATGGGTTGCATTTTGAAAACAGTTACTTAATTTGAAAGCAATCAGGGACATAGTGGTCTGCTGAACTCAGCAAGTCACCGTCCCTGTGATGGCTGCGATTCATTGCGGTTCGCAATGTGACCTACGTCATTAATATGCATAAGGTAGGTCAAATTACGACCCACTATGAATAAGGTTTTTCCAAACTGACCTATTAGTATATAGACCAGTTTGCAAAAAGAGAATGGATTTAATAAAAGTCGGTGCTTAATTTGGGACCACTTTTACCAAATTAATTCTTAGTACATTTGGCCCATGATTCTCTATACTATACCGGCATGTACATTTTCCAATAAAGGAATTTGCTGCATATGATGGCAGGAGTATTCTAATACTGCCTCTGTTCTTCTGCTACAGTGCTTTCTTTCATGCGTTCCCTATCCCTACTTTGTCTGGATGGAAATGGTCATCAGACACTTTAGAAAATTAAATTTTCTGCAATTATTTCTTGTAGCTTTAAGGGTTGCTTTGTTGGTTCCCTATGTGCCTAGAGTTGTGTTGTCTGTGCTCACTTTCAATGTGGCAACGCATAGGAGGAGTTCTTCAGCACTCTCACACGGAACTGATTTAGATTATTATCTTTTTCTTTGTAAATTATTGTGGCTTCTCTCCTTCCTGGGGCCATCAAACCCCATCCATGCCCATTTGGTTTCACACTTGCCTCTTTGAAGAGATTTGTTCACATGTGCTCTGAGCTGGTCTGCCTATCTGATCTTTAAATTGCTCTATTAAGGTTTGAAACTTGTTTCCTTGCTGGACTCTAACAAATTCACTTGGGTGTAGGTGGTACACCTGGGACTCGGGGTGGGACAATTGAAGGTAAAGGACCTGCCCTCTCTTCCCTGAGATAAACTCTTTATCTGTGTTTGAATAACTGAACCTGTGGGAAAACACTATGGTTGCTTGACCCCAATCCATAACTGATGTGATCTGAGATTAATCTTTGTAAAGTATGGGGAGAGCACTGGGAAAGGAAGTGGCACAGACAAAAAGGATGTGGCCAAATAAAGGCTGCTTGATGATCATGGTGACATTAGGTACACCAAGGGGAAGCTGCAAGTTTGGCAGATGGCACAAAATGGTGATAATTGCAGGGCTAATAGATAAACATGAGTAATGATAAATTCTATCTTATGTGTATCCTCTCTCCCCACAATCATCACAGAGCAATGTACACAGGGATGTAATTGGTTGTTTTCCTTAACGTGTATGAAATGAAAAATATTTTTGTAGAGCGCTCTACTGCCCGAAGGCGTCTAGCTGCTTTGTGCTGCAGGAGGATATAGAGGAATTAAAACATTGATTAAAAAGCCATGTTTTCAAGGATTTCCTGAAAGCAGAAAGACCTGTAAATGTCTTCAGGGAAAGAGGAAGGGATTTCCATCTTTAGCTGTACAGTGAATAATGTTTGTGCCTCCCCAGTGAGCTCCCTTCACTTTGGGAATGATGATATGATGATATTGTGGGCAGACGAAGACCTCAAGACTCTGGACGGACAGGGCCAGATGAAGATTTGCTTCAGATATTCTGAGCCAAGGCCATTCAATGCTTTAAACACAATACAAAGTACTTTGAGATCAATGAGCTTGCAAATTGGAAGCCAGTGGAGCTGAACCATGGCTTGGGACTAAGGGGCCGATTCCGATTCGGGCAGGAAATCTCTCCGACCGAGCCGGACCCGGAGAGATTTCCGACCGAATCGGACTCTACCAGCCCGACCGAACGAGTACGATGCGTACGTATGCTATCGGACTCGATTCGGTCGGACTCCCATTGAAGTCAATGGGAGCCGGTCGTAAAACGCGTACACGGGCTCCCATTGACTCAATGGGCACGACGCGAACAAGGGTGCCCCCTACAGCGGGTTCGCGTTGATGCGGGTCGCGCCATACATGCACGTGTAGGGGGGACCCTTGGGTCCCCCCTGTGTGCGACTCGCGTGGCTATGCATGCAGGGGGGTCCGACACGGACCCCCCAAGTCCGGCTCCGACAGCTCTTCTGAGCCGGACGCTACGAGTCAGTCGGGCTGTTCGAGGCGCGCATCGTACTGGCTCGGTCGGGTAACGTCTCCATTGTGTAGTGCGAGCCGTGTCCGTATGAGTCGGTCGGAGCGGTTCGGACCCGGGAACGAGTCGGTCGGCGATTTCGCGTGCGCTCGCATCGTACTTGCTCGCGCGGACGCCCGTACGAATCGGTCTTGAACTAGGCCTCCGAATCGGATCCGGTAAAGCCAAATCCGATTCGGTGCCCTACCGGCCGAGATCGGAATCGGCCCCTTAGAATAATGCTTTGGGATCCTAAGAAGCATATGCATCGCGGAGTTCTGAAGGACTTGAAATTTATTCATAAGACTTTGCTGCAAATTAACGTAAAGCGCATTGCACTATTCCAGTTTCTAGAGCACGAGTGTGGTAACCACTGGTCGCTGCATGTCTTGCGGACTAAATAGAAAAGTCTTCCTCAGAATTTTGAGAACAAAAAAAGACGAGGAGGTCACAGCATTGATGTTTTTGTCAAATGACAATTTGTTATCGAAAAAGATACCAATGTTTTTGGTTTTGGTGCCAGTGTAGGCAGGGCTCCAAGTTCCTGTGGCCACCAAGTGGAAGACCAGAAAGATGTATTGTTGCCTAGCAGAAGCACCTCAGTTTTGCCAAAGTTTACTTTTGGGCAATTATTGGACATTCAATCAATAATCTCCAGCATGCAGCAATGGAATCCACTTGCTGCATCTTATGGGTTGCTAGCCACTGATACGACTACCTCAGTGTCATCTGCATAGCTAACTACTGAGAATCCTAACTTTTTGATTAGCTCTGCCAGGTGGAGGTAACATAAAGATTAAAAAGTGTAGGGCTCAACGATGAGCCCTGCGGGACCCCACATGGTAGCAAGAAAGTGTTAGAGGAGAAATGATCCAAGGCCACAAATTGTTTTCTCTCAGAGATAAAGGATTTTAAGATGGCCAGCGCAGAGCCCCTGATACCAAGAGAGTGAAACTGGTCAGTCAATAAGACATGGTTGACAGTATCAAATAGAGCCAAAAGATCCAATGAGATCAAGGCTGCATTTGACCCTGAATCTGGAATAGTTCTTAACTCTTCAGAGGCAACTATCAAGGCAGACTCTGTACTGTGTTCACCCCAAAAGCGGAAATGTGAGTGTCCCAGCAGATGGTTAGATTCAAGAAATGTAACCAATTCTTTGTTCAACGCCTTCTCTATGATCTTAGCAGGGAGGGGAAGGTGTGATATTGGCCCTTATTTATTTGGATCTGAAGAAGACAGGTTTGGTTTCTTAAGTAGTGGCAAGATAGATACCATTTTCCCAGCCACTGGAAAGTAGCCTTATCCGATCATTTCATTGAAAATAATTGGCAGTTGGTTGGCTAGTACATTGAGAGCCAGCTGCGTGATTTTAGGCAGACAGGGGTCCAAGGAGAGTCTGACTTTATTGATAATAAAAGGTCCAGAACTTGAGCAACCAATACGGTTGAAAAAATAGAAGGAGTGCTGAATCAGAACAACTGCCCTCATTCTTATTTAGAGACCCAAGTGGGCCTTCTAATTTCCCTTCCGGATCATCAGACCCCAAAAGGGGAAGAAGCCAGTATACCCTTTGTGGTGAAGAATTTTTAAATGTCTCCCACCTTTGATACAAAGAAGGAAGCAATAGAGTCACACAAAGCTTGATTACTATCTGTGCTATTAGAGTCTTCAGTGTTTGCTAATTTTTCACCGCACTAAATAACTCCTGGGTTGAGTTTGTTTGCCATTTTTATTTGGTGCGTAAAGTAAGTTGATTTTTCTTTACAGATGATTGGCTTTGTATTCACTCATTTCCTGTTTATAGCATTTTTTTTCTGATCTATCATAGTTAATCCTCCATTTCCGCTCCTGCTTCCGACAGACGTTTACATTTTCTCAGTTTGTCCAAGAACCAAGGCTGTGACAGAGAGATTCTCCTGTTCGTTGTAATGTTTTCAGGGGCTAGCTGTTTAATAGTCAGACCTAGCCAAGAGTAATAATTGGTGGTAGCGTCATTAAGGTTTGTGGAGGGGATCGGTATAGATACCGTAAGAATCTCTGCTAAGTTAGTGGCATCAATTTTATGCCCTGGGAAAGTTTTTCTTGATCTAAGTGAGACTACGGATTTCATAGGGAATGCTGCAATTTTTAATTTGAATAGCACCAAGTGATGATCCGACCATGTGGAGTGGCAATGAGTCAGTAAAAGCTCCTAGAGCTATTGTAGGAAAATATCTCATCCGATGAATGCCCAGCCAAGTGTGTAGGTGTACTGACCAGCTGCTCCATCCCGAGTCTACTCATCTGGTCAATAAGGGATTTGGAATCTTTGTCATGGTTGTTTTCTAAGTGAAAATTAAAGTCCCCTAAGATTGCGTAGTCTGCATGATCAACCTTACTATCCAGCCATTGGCTAATAGATTGTACAAAAAGATCCTGAGGGCCCAGTGAATGATAAATTAGAAGCCCGTTAAATGAGATGTTTTTATTGAGAGTAAGTTTAAAAGATAGTGCCTCGCATTTCAACATGTTGGGAACAGGCGTGAACAAGCCAGAGAAATAGTTGCGATAGACAATCACAAGGCTGCCACCCTTCTTAACTGCTCAGTCATGCCTAAAGATAGAAAAACCATCAGGAATGGCTAACACTAAATCTGGAAGTGTGCTAGCATCTGCCCAGGTTTCGGTAATAAATCCTACGTCCAGGCTCTGAGTCCGTAAGAAATCGCAGAATTCAAGTTTATTTGTAATCATTTATCTGGCATTGATAAGTGCCCCATGTAGCAGTTGCTGTTTAAGCTGTGAATCTGCTCTAAGAGCCTTTGCCGCTGTTTCAGTCCTAACTTTAGTGTTCAAAAACATAACTTCACATCCTGTGCATTTTACCAGATTGATGGTTATCGCAGGATCTATAGGGTGGCGTAAATTACTTTTACCCGTGGGGCAAAGATTCCGCAATTGGTCCCTGTTATAATAATGAGCCATTTGAGCAACAAACAGAGAAACGATAAGGGCGGTAGGGGTCTAGACAACCAACCTGCCCAAAATGCCAGCGGTCTAGTAGCCCTAAGGAAGTGGGAATGTAAGGGAAGAGAAAAAGCTCTCTCTGCTTCAAACGTCCGAAGCCGGTGGTGGACCGGAGAGCAAGCTGAAGGGTTGGGGAAATAGAGGTAAGAGTATATAAGTCCAGTTGACAACTGCGCAGCACCCAGCAGCTGAAGATAATTTGTAAAAATGTTTTAAAGGTGGTGTTAATCTAGCTATTTACCTCCTGGCTGTATGGAGCGTCCATGTCCAGTAGCCACTTATATGCAAGTTCCTAACTGGAGCTCAAAAAGTCTAGACCACTGACCTGCCCAAAATGGCAGCAGTATTATGGCCCAAACGAAGTGGGGTTGTGAGGGAAAACAAACAATCTCTCTCCACTTCAAACAGGCGAAGCCGGTGACAGATCGCAGAGCAGTGAATGTATTGTGAATGATCTTTCAGAAACAAGGGCAGAAACGTTGTGCTCGGGAGGGGAGCATTCCAGCACTGCCCTGGTTGTGGTGGCTGCACCATATGGTTGTGGGCAGCTGCCTTTCAATCTGTGATATGTGGGGGACTCTGTGAGGGTTCCCCACCCAAAGCAGGCCATGTGGGTGGCCCCTTCTTCATGGCACCTACCTTTGGGAGCACTGTCTGTGGCCCTACGCTGCCACGCATGGGTAAACCTCAATGGAGGCCCCCACTCATGGAGTAACAACGGGCAGATTACGGTATTGTCCCTAATAGGAGGGCTGGTGTCCCTGCACTTTCCATCTTGAACCTGGGACTGCCTGAGAGCACCATATTCATGGTAGGAGTTGGGCAGGTGCCCTGTAACCTACACGTGGTGTTTACATTACTGTATAACCAATAATGAGAGGGCAGGTGCCGCTCTGGGTGTTGCTTAATGTTATGCATGGTAATGTGGATCTGCTGGGAGAAATTCTGCTGTGGTATGTACTCCCTAACCTGCTTCAGTTTTAGGCCTTGATGTGTTCCAATGTATGACTTTTTTTTTGTCTTGCATTTGTCAGAATAACGTTCATTATTCCAGGATTTGCCTTAGATGTGAAGTAATGGTGGTTTTATAATGTGTTCAATTTACAATTATTTACTGAATTGCACTAGCTTGTATAGGTATGACAATCGCCTGGTTGGCAAAGTGATTTTATGATCTGTGTGACATCATGACAATTGCCTAGTTGGCAATGTGATTTATGTGATTATGGTCTAAAGTGTTTTATGAACAATACAAAGGATATTTCTATATTACCTTGTGCGGAGTCTCTTTTTGTGGTGTGCCTAGTGTGTCACTGGTGTGTGTGTGTTGCGCAAATGCTTTACACATTGCCTCTGGGATAAGCCTGACTGCTCTGTAAAGCTACCAATGGGGTGAGCTGGGGTTATCTTGTGTGTATAACTCCCTTAACCTGACTTGAGTGGTGAGTTCTGCCTGGCTTAGGTGCATACCCTAGCCCCATTTCTAACATCACCACAAAGATGTGCTCTGATTGGTTGGTTTCTGACAAAGCTGTTCTTTGATAGGTTGACCTTTGACAGAGCTGGCTGTGATTAGTTGTTGTTTGCTAGTTTGCTGTTTGTGATTTTTAGGTGATTTTCAGTTCATTGTATACAAATATAATGAGTAATGTGTTGAAAAAGCCTATGGTTTCTGTTGTACCTGCTATAGAGGTTCAGAAAAGTCCTGCAGATGGCACGCCTGCATTTGTGATGATGATGGACATTGAGATTCAAACATGTACATGGATCTCTGAATGGCATGGATATACAGATTCTGACAAAAATATACGGTTTCTGCTAGAGGGTACTTTTAATACTAGAAAGTTAGATTTTTTTAAGTAGACTATTGTATGATATGAAGCCAATGCCCAGGCCTACAGAATTAGAGGCTCTAAATAGTTGGGATTAAAAGACGACAGAAAAAGAGAGAAAGAAAGTGACAAAACATGTGAAGGTCTCATTTAGGCAGTGGCTCAAGAACAAGTGGGACAATCAGGAGAAATGCTGGAGGGAGGATACGATCGAATACTTAAAGGCATTTCCTGCCATAGTTAAAAAATTAAATGTCAAAGACAAGTAAAAAAAAAAAAAAGAAGCAGAATAATGATACTGATGAGAGGATAATTTAACATATCCAAGATTCCTGTTATTGCCAAAAGGCAGAGAAACCTCTCCTGTTAAATTGATTAAAATAATGTCATGGAAGTAGAAGTATATAAGTACTTAGTTCCAATCTCCTGAAATGGACAGTCCACCTAATTCAAGCTGCAGTATGGGGCATAGCATCCTCTCCAGGAATTTTTAAATTCAATTCTGATTTTGGGGGTTGTTCAGTTTTGCCCATTCTAACTGTTTTTTAGAGAAAGGTTCCACTCCAGTATCTGTAAGGAGCCACACTAGTCATCTGAGATAACAGAGTTTCCTGGGATTCAATCCAGAATCGTGCCTGAAAATGCATACTGAATCTTCATCCTAATATGATGATACAGGCAGCTAGAATGGCACTCGGAATAACTTCATTACAAGGTTTGGAGTGTGCATTTATTATGATGTTGTAGTGCTGGAGGCACTCTTGTTGTCTGACAGCCTGTGATGACCTTTGACTACCATTATTTTAATTGACTTTGGTGTGTTATTTTATCCTAGCCTGAATGTACAACGTCCTGCACATGCCTTGTTTCTGTTAAATGTTTCTTTCTTGTAATCTTGATGTCTTTCAGTGGGAGCTGCCAAGGAGTAGAACAGCCTTGCCAAGAACAGAACATGTGGGATGTGCATTCGAAAGCATAAGAGGGAGAGAGAGGTGTGGAATGTACTTTTTTGGTCTCAAGTACAGTGTTGTGAGCAGTGGTGCACAAATGTGCACTGTGTTGTACATTGAGAGATGAAGTATGCAGTGTTATGAGCAGTGGTGCACAAATGTGTTGTGTTGTACATTGAGAGATGAAGTATGTGATGCTATAAGCAGTGGTGCACAAATGTGCATTGTGTTGTACATTGATAAGTATTATGAAGTTCTTACTATTGGCTTTGACATGGCCTCATGTCATCCTGAATTCTGACTCTGCCTGGCTTGAGTTTTATCTGCGCGCACAGCCACGCTTGCAAGTTGTTTGGGTTAATCACGTTCAAGGATTGTTTTGTGAGAGATTGTTTAATGTACCCTGGAAGGCTTTCGTGAGCTTCGTCAAGATAAAGGCTGGAACATGCGAGACTGTAGAGGGAACGTGGGAACTCCTTCCTGCCATGGAATGCTTGCTTGGAAGCTGGCCAGTCCTGGTAAGATTCCTTTGGCACGGGGAGGAGATTCTCGAACCTTCTAGTGTGTTTTTGAGATTATAAAGCTGAGGGTTGTTGACTTAGAAACCGGGATTTTGGAATCTGAATGGGGACGGACGCGTCTACTTCGGTACAGCGGAACCCTGGTTGCTGAGGCTCTTACCCCTGGCTGTTTAATCCCCCGGTCAGGAGTGGGCAAAGATGCAGTGTTTGCACCAGGTGAAGTGTTGAGTTTTGATTATTGCCATTGTGATGTGTGGCCAGTGGCTTTGATCATTTGAGGTGTTTTCTTTGCGATGTGTGACTGAGTGAGGTGCACATCCAAAGTATTCATTTGATGTATCTAGTGTGTATATATCTTTCTGATCTCTTGCAGGACGTCCAGCATATTATATTTTCTTGAGTGTTATCTCATACTATTTGCTGCTTATTTATTCATGGTATTATTCATGCATTTAACTGTTGTATTTACCAAGTGTGTTATTATTGCTTGCACATAAACATATATATCTCTATATATATTTGAATTTTGTTATTTTGGCATCTGGGAAAGCCTTTCTGTTAGAGAGCATTGTGTAAAATAAAACCCCAAGCCATATTCTAAAAAGAGAGTCTTTGCATTTTGCAAAATAAAACCCTTTTCTAAAGGTGTTGTTTGTTGTGTTTCATGTCTCCTGCTTCGCCGTGGGTTTTGAGCCACCGTGTGGGAGATTCTGTATTATCTGAAAGGCGAAGCAAGACAGATGTATTCATTCATTCTCATCCATGAAGCTAAAACAAAACTTCCAACTTGGTTTGGAACATTCTCCAAAGTAAAGGTAGAAGATGGACTACTGCAGTATCAAAGGAAATGCTATCAGTTGATGAGTTGTATATCAGGTTAGATGGGCCACAGTAATGGGATCTCTTTCCTTCAAAACATGAGCTGAAAATTGTAGCAGCCTAAATTTCCAAAAGGAATGATTAGGCTAATCGAGAAAGGGCACTCTCTATCATCCTCAGTTTAACCTGAATGGGTAAACAGGACGTATTTCCATATATAACTCGAAGAATGAAGCAGAGGTTTGTATATTTAGATTCGGTTTGAATCCCCTGCTCTCAGTTTCAAACATGGCGTCCAGAATATCAATAAATGAAAGCAAATTCTGGTGTGGACTAAACCACAAACGTAGGTGCTTTCATATTCTGGCTCACTGTTGTCAAATCATAGCTTTGCATTGACAAATTTTAAACCTTCTATTTATGAAATATGGAACACTGTCTCATACAGCATCAATGAGCCTTCAAGAAGATATGTGATAGTTGGGTGTAGCAATTGGTTGGACCATTTACTAATTTCTGTAAAGATTCAATGATTCATTACTCGCTTTTTATTCGTGAGTGTGTCTATTTGACTCACTGTTTTAAGGCACTTCGTTGTGTAGCAGACTTTTATCTGAATAAACATTTAAGACTTTAATCCAAAATATTGGCCACTTCCATTACTTACGTCCTTGCAATTTTCCTATAACTGACGAAATATTGGGGAGTGTAAACATGACTAGTAAATCGAATCACCCAGCAAAGAAGGGTGGGTAGAGGTTCTTCATGAGATTACATCGGCGGGTCCTGGGGGGGTTACCGGGAACTACAGATGGATGGCTACTACAAAACAATCACAATGGCCCATTCTAATAAACTCTGCATGGTATGACGCATTTTCACCCACCACTGTAGACAGTCTTCTAAAAATCAGAATGATGGATAAATAGTAGTATTTGTCCTGCACAATGTCTCTGCTATATTTACACCTCAGACAAAATATGGGGCACATGTTCGCAACTCAATAATCACTCAGAATCATACGCAGTGAGTTATCATTGCCAAATACCAATGCAATATACAAGGATTTGTCTCCTGTGCAATAGTCTGCAAAACCTATTTCTCTGCATTTAGAGTTCAAAATGTTCAAATCAGTGACACCAATCTATGTAGCTTATCAATTTTTTAAAAAGGAGGTATCGGATTTGGCTTTTACTAACAACTTCCTTTACGGAGTACCAGCTGACATGTCTTCCCCAACACAACTCCGGCGCTAAAATCAAACACAAACCACTACTTAGCAATATCCCACCAACTTTTCATGGAGTACTGATGTTACAACTTGCTTAAAATCTACTGGCACCCTCATTTACTCGCCTCTTTCTTTTAGAACTCTATCTCCCAAAAATCATAAACATTTGCAGCGGCCTCAAGAAAGTTATTTTCAAAATAAATCCATACTTCTCCAAATAACATCATCTTGGGAATAGCACACTTTCATTATGGAATCAGAGAGTGATTCATTTCTATAAGAAAAAGGGAGAAAGGATTAATGTTTCTTTTAGTACCCCCCAGCAAGCACCATCGAAAGACAGGTTTGCCAGATACCAAGGCTGCCTCATTCCACATCATGCAGCTTTCTTCCACCGCCCTTTCCTTTTTGTCTATTTATCTCACTTCTGCAAGTTTGTTCCTTTATTCATAGATTGCCACACTTTGCCTTTCTTATCCTCCTTACTTCATTAGCAGCCTTTCTCTCTCTTGCTTAGAGCCAAAGTAGATGATTAAAAACAAGTCCTAGTACCCAAAAAGGAGTGTGATTTCCCACCACAGCACAAATTATGCACTGGACAGGGATTGTCTTCTATTCTTCCAAAACTCAGCACAAAGTGTAATCACTGGAAAAAGGGCAATGGAACATTTCTTTAATTAAAACCGTTTTTATTGACATTCATTTCTCAACACATAAATTACAAATAATATCAAAACACTCATTTAATTACAAAAAGACATGAGCTGCATTTTACAATGTACCAAAAACAGATTTAATCTATCCAGAAAATCTTATAAACAATCTATCCTCATGCCTGTGACCACTCATATGGGCACCCCCAAAATCATTTATGTTTACTTTACACAAAAAGAAAGCTCCCAAAACACCAAATCCTAACTCACAGGTGATTTCACCATTCGTTGCCCTCGATAGTCAAGAGGAGTCTTCTCTGTTTTCTTTTAGTTTTCAAAATTCCAGAAAAAATACTAAGATCGATGTCCCTCCTACTTGTTTAGCTAATATATTATTCTTTTTTATGGAAGATCAATTCCAGAAACTGCTTAAAACTCACCAGTTTCAATCTTCCTTCAAATGTGTGCTTTATGTTAGGTGGTAGGTTATAGGTGAGTGTCGCTCCAAGGAAAACTGCAAATAGTCTTAAGTTCTATGAAATCAGGAGTGGTGCACTGGGGCAGGGAATAACCACCCAATTCCCTCAACTGTGGCCAAGCAACCACATACAAATTAGAACACTGTACCTGTAGGAAAGTAGGATATGCTTCTAATTGTTACTCCCACTTTTTGCTAAATGTGATACTGTTTTTTACTAGTCTGACTGGGATCCTGCTAATCAGGACCCCAGTCTTTCTGTTTTCTCCTTAAACTGTTATGCTATGTACTTAGGTACACTCCAGATTGGATAATGGGGTACCCTTGTCAGTCCCTAGTATATGGTACCCATGTACCCAGGGCATAGGTACCCCAGAGGCCTCCCATGGGCTGAAGCATGTATTATGCCACCCATGAGAGGCCATGCAAAATGGAACTACAGGCCTGCCATTGCAGCCTGTGTAAGTTGGTGCATGCACCACTTACTTAAGATATAGGTTTATTATATCTAAGGGTCACTGCACTTAAAACATATAAGTCACCCCTCTAGCAGGCCTTTATAATCCTGAGGGCAGGGTGCTTGGTTCTAAGTGAGAGGGTGCCACTGCATGAGCAGAACACACCTGCAGCCTACGGAGTCCATTCTCCTGGGTTGTCAGTGAGGCAGCCATTTACGACATATAGAGTGTCATTATGCGACCGCGTGATGACCAACTCTAAAACGGCTGAAACAAACCCTATCGTGTTTGGTGTTAAACATGTTGGAATCATACCCCCACTGTAGATCCACCCCTCAGAAGTGAGCTTCGTGGGGTCCCTCGTGTTCCCGGTACCAGCCTTCTAGTCCTGGACAGCACAAAATGGTTGCTGTAGACCGGAGACACATTTTTGCCCTCCTGCTGCTGAGCCAAGCTCGAGCAGGGGAAGGCAGAACAATAGGCATCCTGTCACAGGGAGGTGTGACCACCTCCCAGACAGGATTTAGTGTATAACGGCTGGATGGGTGCGCTTGCAAGCGACTGAAAGTCTGCATGAGGGGTACATTTGGTGTCCCTGTGCATAGTCCAGTTCAAGCCAGTCCTGGGAGCCATTGGCTCCCGCTCTGGAGCGAAACTGGACAAAGGACATGGGAGTAACCTCCCCACTGTCCAGACCCTCCCCTGTGAGGGTCCTTTGAATCTTTCCAACCCTCTTCCGTGGGTACTTAAGGGCTTACCTGGCTGTAGGACCTTAGATTTGACAGGGACAAGATTCTGAACCAGAAACCACTGAACTTCGACCGTCTAGACACTCTGGACTTCGCTGGACTTCATTTGGGCCTGACTTCGTCTCCCTCTCTGTCTAAAGCATCGTCTGTGCCTGTGCACCATACCGAATCTGTGCAGGACCTGTGGAGCATCAAGGACAAACAAAGATATCTCCCTTGGAGTGAAGGAGTCACTCCCCTGCATCCACAGGCACCTCAACACTGCTATTTGGTCTGCTGACCATGAGTTCCTACAGACTCTGAAGGCTATTGCAATACAAGGAGGTGGGTTTCTACATCCCTGTGGGTCTGAGCTGTCCTCTCACCAAGTTTGAGGTCAGAATCCCTCGTGGGGGCTGCAATACCTGAACCCCTGTGCACTGCGTACATTTGCAAGTGCATATGCTTGTTGGCATTTTCAGAACAAGTGCATTGGGCTCCAAATAGCCCCAACCTCTGGCACCATTTTCTTCCAAGAACTTTGACCTGCTCGCACCGAGTGCTCCGTGGGCTGTTGTTTGGTAAAATCACGCGAGGTCCTGTCGCGACTCCTGTGCCTCCGGCCTGTGAGTCCACTTGAGGGTCATCTTTGCTTTTCTTGGGCTCCCCTGGTTGCTCCAGGTTTGCCCTGACTCCCCTGTGTTTGGTGAGTCCCCTGGACCTTGCTGGTCCGAACCGTACACATCCTTGACCTTCTGCGTGGGTTGCTGTTATCAAGGCTTCTTGGTTATCCCACCGGACACCGACCCCTCAGCACTCTGCATCCTTTGTGAGACAGCTCGTATCCGGCTCCTGGTTGTCCTCGACATCTTCTGGTCCCCGTAGCTGCAGAGTCAAAAACTCCATCAAGGCACCTGAAGCACCAGACATCGGTGGGGATTCGTCTACTGAGCCCCTAGTCACTCCTGAGTGACCCAGACTCTGTCCCATCTGCTTTCAGGTACTCTTGGACATGAATCCTCCTTTGGATTCCAACGGACACTTTCTTCCTTTCAGCAGTGGCTCTTCTTCGAAGTCCTCCATTGGGTTTGATGGCGGTTTCCAAAGCCACTTCAGACCTATGCACCCGGCTTCCCTGGGATAGGTAACTTGGGTACCTCGGTATCCACAGGTGGGGTGGCTCTCCAACCTCCTATCTTCCACGAGGTTTCTTCAAAGTCCACTGGGAAGGGTCCTTAAACTCTAAAACTTTCCCCGCAACTTTCCCATAGAATTGTACAGAGCACGGGGTCGTGTTCCCACACTGCACCTGTCCTCCATGGGGTCCCTCTCTACTCACCTTGGGTGGTTCCTTTGGGTCCCAGAGATTCTACGTCCTCTCGACACTGTCTTGATTCGAGTCATAGTTCTTATACCACTTATTTAGTATATGGTTTGGTCCCTCCTGGGGCCCACTGTGTATTAGTGCTATTTACTGTCATTTCTTTGCTTAAGTATTGTGTGCTTTATGATTATCTCCATGTAGGAGATACTGTGTCGTACTAGATAGTGTTATATTAATAAATACATATTTTTATAACTACTGTGTGGTTCTCCTTTCAATTAACCAATACTATAAGGTTGCATTCTGGTAAAACAAGCTGCTTAACATTCCTTCAAGACTAAGCCTGAAGGCTGCTCTCTACAGCTACCACTTGGATAAATTTCTAAGGTTATCTTTGACCTCCTAAATCACCATAAGGGTTGTTTGGACTGGTGCAAGGTGCCCACTTTAATTAGTGGACAGCATATACCAGGCCAACTTCTCACAGTACCCATGCACACGCTACAAATATACACATAAAATGCAAAGTTGAATGCAACAGTCGTCTTCTTCTGAATTTGGTGTCACTTTATTTTCTTGGTTCTTTAGAATTGTGTTGTCATACATCCCAGTCTGTGTATTTCAACCCTAGCCTTTTTGATCCTAGCCAAAACGTGTTTCGTCACTCACAGGGATGAACCCGCAACTTCTTCAGGGCTAAGAGAATATACAAATATAGGCATTGTAGTATACACCATAGTGTAAGGCATGTACACAGGGTAAGCAGGGCACTCCCAGGGGCAAGGCTGCATTTCCTGATCTTTTAATGTTTATACAACTACTGTATGAGACCTAATCACAACTTCACTTCACTCTAGGGACGGGGCACATCACAGTAGTTCAGAATAAAGGAGCATCAGGAATTTTGGATGCTCGCATCTGTTCTCACAAGAATATATTGGAGCATAAGCCTCCATTGCCGGGTTGGAATTATCACCAGGAATTAGGTATGTAAATATGCCCAAAGTATTAACGATGTGACAAACAAGACCACTCGCATAACTATATACTTACTTGTATCCTTCTACACTTGTAGGGATTCGGATACCAACGAAATAGGAATCGTATCTTTTCATGACACCTTTATGTCTACTCTGTTCACTGGGGAGCACGATTTATTGGTATTTACTAAGGACACAGACTTTGGCAGCATGAGAGGCATTATGTCTATTGACACAGCAACCATGAATCAATATTGATAAACTGAATTCGGAAATCTATTAATACTAGTGATACTATTATACGATTAACTTTACTAGGGTATGCAGTTGACTGCATCCACTATAGAATGTATACTAGATTCCCCTATGCACAAATGTTTTCTCCCATACAATACAGGGTGAAATAGTTGGACAATATACACACATGGCTTTCCACAGAGCTCCACCTTAGAATATCTGTCAAAACAACTCTGTTGACACATTTCCACTAGGGTGCACCTGTACATACCTAACACTACGGTGTATACTGCAATGCCTATATTTGTAAATTCTCTTAGCCCTGAAGAAGTCCCGGGTTCATCCCTGTGAGCAACGAAACACGTGTTGGCTAGGATCAAAAAGGATAGGATTGAAATACACAGACTTGGATGTATGACAACACCATTCTAAATAACCAAGAAAATAAAGTGACACCAAATTCAGAAGACGACTGTTGCACTCAACTTTGTATTTTATGTGTATATTTGTAGCGTGTGCATGGGTACAGTGTTCTTCCTTCAAATGTAACATTCACAACCTACTTCCTTGTCACCCCCTTAACTTCCTCCAGTAGAGGAAACTATTTTTTTAAATATAATATATTATCTGATTTGATTAGGCCACACAATAAGATAAGTGTAACGTTCCACTTATTCTGCATTGACACCAACTGTGGTGCTCTTCAGTGGGGTAACAAAAGCCCCCGCAGAACCTGCGATGAGTGGGGGGGCCCTCCAGCACCAGTGCATGGGCGGCGTGCCCCTGTCCTCTTAGCTCCTGATTGGGTCCGGAGCATGGGGGGGCTCCATCCATGTACTTTGCAGGGGGGCCCCCGCAAGTTTTTTTATGCAACTGATGCCCCTCACTATACAAAACAATTATTGGAAAAGCGACTCAGTCTCGCTTTGCCGGTTGTTTGCCACTTATGGCTTTGCCAGTGCTTGCTAAATTGTGCCAGCATTGGCGAACACATTAGCAGTGGCTGGTCACCTTAGAACGGTATTTTGTATACTGTCAACATAACCATCTTGTTGTGTGTAGACGTAATGTGACATCCATCTTGAAATTATAGAAAATACCATTCTAAGAAGGCCAGCTACCAATAATTGCTTTGGCAAAGCCAGTGTATTTTTACAAGTGGAGAAAAAGCCAACAGCAGCAAGTGGGTGTGGTGAAAGGGTGGGAGAAGAGAAAGAGAAAGAGAGAGAGAAAAAGGGAGAGACCAAGCTCTTTGCTGGAATGAGGAGAGAGAGAGGAATACTGGAGTGAAAGGCATGTGGGGAGCAGATGACGACTGGCAGTTGGGAGAGAATGACAGGAAGGAGCTAGGCAGACATGAGTTTATGAGGCGCACGCTTGCGACAAAAAGAGAGGAAGAAAGAGGGAGCAGGACATGAACTGCCATGAAGTGCTAAACCACAAATTGAAAGCCAAACAGCAAGTAAAAATAGATCCCTATTAGCAGGGGAAGGATACACAGAAGCAATCAAAAAGCAGTATGTCACTTTACTGCTCAAGGGGCTGGACAAATACAACCATGGGAAGGAAAGCCATTGAATGAGGAGCAGGAAATTCGAATAAACAAGAAAGATATCCAGTGAGGAGCAGGAGCAGGCCCAAAGCTCACTCCAGGTATATGTTGGCTTGTTGGTGAAAAGGCTGTGTGTGAAAGATAGCTAAAGGTATGAAGGCCGGACTGGCCGTAGCAGGCACCGGGCGTTTCCCCGGTGGGCCGACAGGGTGGGGGGCGGTTTTGGGCCCCTGGGGGGCCGTTTTTTGTTACCAGGGGGCATGCAATATCGACCCCGGTAACAAAATCGGCCGAAACCGGCCCTTGCAAACAGCTCGGCCGCACCCCCTCAGCCTCACCAGGGGGGCCGGCCGAACAGTTTGCCAGGGCCGGTTTCGGTTCCCAGTCCGGAAGACAGCCAAAAGTAGTTGAAGCCTTACATTCAGTGTCAAAAAATTATTATTTTCTGGCCTCATCCGGCCCTACTAAAGAACTAGCCTGCAGATGAAAACCACTTTTCAATTTCATCTAAAGAATCGTTAAGCATGCCATGTGTTCACAGAGGCCTAGCCAGAATTAGATCAGGAAAGATCACCTGTACAGGAAAATGTGCAAAGAGAGAGTTGCACAGGCCAACGTCCAAAACACCTGCCCACACAGAGCACGATGTTACACTTGTAATTCATCAACGTGTACCCCTGGGGTGGCTCACACTTATCTGTGGGACAACATGCTAAGAAGAAGAATTGGTAGAATGAGGTGTAGGAGTCTCCAGGGCTTTTTAAGACTGTATTTTTTGCACAATGTCTCAAACCTTATTAATCAAAAACTACCTAAGGCCTACATCATAGCAGAAAATAATACACTGGAAAGAAATGTCAAAGCCTTGTCAAGTGGCGTGATTACATCGTAGGGAAAGCTTCACTCAGAATTGAACGTTTTCCATAGCTATATAGCCCGGAAAAATACACAAACAACTATTTTAATGCCATGTTTAGAAATAAAATAAGCCAAACGGTCGCAATAACCGTGTAGAATGCCAACGTGTTTTGTCTGTTTGGTAAACCAGAGGCCTTCATCTCTCTCGATCACACAAATGAACCTGCCACGGCGAAGGCAGCAATAATTTGAATATCCTTATCTGTGCCAATATAATCTCGCTTGCAGTTATTACCTGCTGCCGCTAGAGAACAGAACATTGCCAGCGTGCAGACTGGAGAGTATCAGAAGGGATGCGCGTTCGGTAGAAATGTTCAATCTTTCAAGATCAATCCTGCTTAGAGCTATCGAAAACAGAAGCATCTCTGCGTGATGAAGAGAGGGCCTGCCGCTCGCCGCCATTACACCTGAGAGCAGCTCCTCACGAGCGCAGTCTGGCGTGAGTGTTTGAAGCGCACTTCAATAGGCTGGCTTTGTCGCGCTGTTTTATTAATACTTTTTGTAAACTAAACCGAACGCTTGGTACGAAAGAGTGCTTTTATCGTCGTGTTGCCAAGGAAAGGTTTAAAAAATTTGACATCAATTCGAATCACAAGAATAGAAAAAAGACATGCTTGCTTTTGTGACTTTTCGGTTTCTCGAATTTGAATAATGGTGGCAGTTGTTTGAAACGGCTTCACAGACACGCGTAATCACAATGTATTTCTTTCTACAGGCATCACAAAAGCCTGAACATGTTTTTGGCTCAGCAGAGTGGGATTTGGAAAAAAATATCTCTATTACCATCTGCTGTAATCGAGTTGACACATATTTCTGATTGAAATCCTCTGCAGACTGTGGTTCATTTTGTTGATTTTGGACCAGAGACAAGACGCTTCATCAAGACGCACCTTCAGTTGGCAGAGGGCACGCTTAGATGTCAGAATAACAATTTGTTTTCTTCTAGTTTATTGACTGAACGAGGCATTGTGCCACCAACTGTCAAAGAAAAGAGACAGTCTTTGTATTTTGCCTCACTCGACAGGTGGCTTTAAGCAGACATTAACGAATATCCAACAAAAAAAATGCACCCAGCACCTTTGGTTTTGCCAGTGATTGTTTGCAGTATGAGCTAAATAAGTAATATTGATTTTGTTGTGAGCAATTAGAATTTAAAACGTTTCAATTGTGAAAAGATGAGACTGAATTACACATTACCAAGATCTGTGTAAGGGTCAGTGGTCTCCGGAGGTCTCAATCACTTCTGGATCTTCTCTTCACACCACTATCCTCCATAATAGTCTTTCACTGTGTTAGGCACCTAAGCCCTTTTTCTCCACACATCTTTTTTAAATCCTCCATCTGCATATATCACATCTCATCTTTTTCCTCTCAGACGCCTCTCCTAGATGCACTTTTTTGCATCTCCTCCAATTCGCCAATCCTGTACACTAGATGTGGGGGAGTCACTGAGCTCTCGAGCCATGCTTGAGCCTGAAGCCTGGCCCAGTTCGAGGTCCTGGTGCAACCTCGAGCCCAAAACGAGCTGAGCTTTCATTTGTCTCTTGCATGCCTCTCTCCCTCCCTCTACGCAGGATGTAGCATTACGGTCATAGCTGCTGACTATGGAACTGGGGAAACAGGTTTAAGTCTCGGTGTCCGCTCAACACCCTGTAATTCTGGACAAATTACTTAATCTGCCTGGGCCTATAAATAATGTATATGTCTCCATGTGAACTGTAGAGCACTCCTTTATGGTGTCTGAAGGCACTTTCAAATATGTGAGCTCAGACTAACAGATGTACAAAACTATCACTTTTAATAAGTACTTTTCAGTGCAGTGCTATAATGTTCCCTATTAATGTCAAATAGCCCATATGTTAAATAAATACACTTTCTTAATTTCGAATAGACATTATTATATTTTGCATGATGTTTGTTGTATGGTTTACATAGCAAATATTTCCAGGGCTCGGCTTGTGCACGGGCTCTAAGATCCAAGCCAGACCCTTGGCTTGGCTCTCCCTGTTAACTTGTTGGCTCTGCCACGTGTACCGTACACACACTCTTTTACGTGCAAGAAATGCATTTTTCTTAACTTACATCCTGTCAGTATTCCAACAGCTGTGTACCTCTTTCACACGTTTTCACATAGAATCACATTTACAATCGGCACACTTTACCATTGCTCTGTGATATCAGCAGAGAGGCCAGGGATTGGAAAAGCATGTATTCTGAACACCTTTATAACCCACAGACCGCCACTGTGAGGAACTTACAATTCCTTCAGCCATGGCTCCTGAGCTCTTTATCGTGGTCTATTATAAACACCCACCCAAAACCTCAACTCAGATGGACATCTATAGGAGACATAGGGTAAGATGTGCTAACATTGGGAATAGCGATTTCCAAATTGAGATGATCACCAAAATGCAATTAGGAAATTGCTATTCCTAACGTATGTAACTTTTATTTTTAAATTACCAATTTCTAGTGGGTCACAAATCGACCTAACTCATGCATATTAATGAGGTAAGTCACAGTTTGCGACCTATTAGGAATGATAACCCTCACATGTCTGTGATTGCTTTTGAATAAAGCACTCTTCTTTTTGGGGTGAAAATACAGCCAGTTTTCATTGGAAGGAAAAGGGAAATGTTTAGAAAAAAATGAAAAGTGTAACTTTCATTCTTTAACAGTAGGCAGTAGTCCATGCCTACTCGTAAAAATATTTTTTAACATTCTTAAGGGGTTCCCAATAAATTGAGCAAGTGCCTAAATCTGTGTAATGTCCATACGTTTCAAAGCAATTTGTTGATGATCTCTGCAACACGTAGGTCCATATATTAATGTTGTTTTTTCAGAAGATGTTCCATAATCTAGCTTAAAGTGACACTGAAGCAAGAGAACGCAGTTTATTGGGACATATCAGCAGATAACTATCTTTAAATGATGTTGGGCTGACCCTATCAATCAATCAATCAATCAATCACAGAATTTGTAAAGCGCACTACTTACCCGCGAGGGTCTCAAGGCGCTGGGGAAAAAAAGGGGGGGGGTGCTGCTACTGGTCGAACAACCAGGTCTTGAGTAGCCTCCTGAAGGTCAGCAGGTCTTGGGTCTGTCGTAGGCTTAGTGGAAGGGTGTTCCAGGTCTTGGCGGCAAGGTGGGAGAAGGATCTGCCGCCGATGGTGGTTCTTCGAATGCGAGGGACGGTGGCGAGGGAGAGGTCGGCGGAGCGGAGTTGGCGGTTGGGGACGTAGAAGAGGAGTCGTCAGTTGAGGTAGGCTGGGCCAGTCTTGTGAAGTGCTTTGTGTGCGTGGATGAGGAGTTTGAAGGAGATTCTCCTGTCGACGGGGAGCCAGTGCAGGTTTCTCAGGTGAGGGGTGATGTGGCTGTGGCGTGGTACATCGAGGATCAGGCGTGCGGAGGCGTTTTGTATGCGTTGCAGTCGCTTGATGAGCTTGGCCGGGGCTCCCGCGTAGAGGGCGTTCCCATAGTCAAGTCTGCTGCTGACGAGGGCCTGGGTGACTGTTCTTCTTGTGTCTGTCGGGATCCACCTGTAGATCTTGCGAAGCATGTGGAGGGTGTTGAAGCAGGAGGATGAGACTGCATTGACTTGCTTGGCCATGGAGAGCGTTGAGTCGAGGATGACTCCCAGGTTGCGTGCGTGGTCGGTGGGTGTCGGGGCTGCTCCCAGCGTCGTTGGCCACCAGGAGTCGTCCCAGGCTGAGGGGTTGGAGCCGAGGATGAGGACCTCTGTCTTCTCTGTGTTCAGTTTTAGTCGGCTGATCTTCATCCAATCGGCGACGGCCTTCATTCCTTCATGGAGGTTGGATTTGGCGGCGAGGGGGTCCTTGGTGAGGAGAGGATCAGTTGACTGTCGTCGGCGTAGGAGATTATGTTGAGGTCGTGCTGTCTGGCGATGCGTGCGAGCGGGGCCATGTAGATGTTGAACAGTGTTGGGCTGAGGGACGATCCCTGGGGTACGCCGCAGATGATCTCGGAGGCTTCGGATCAGAATGGTGGGAGGCGGACTCTCTGGGTTCTGCCGGCGAGGAAGGAGGTGGCCCATTCCAGGGCCTTGTCTCGGATCCCTGCGTCGTGGAGGCGTGCGCGTAGAGTGCGGTGGCAGACAGTGTCGAAGGCGGCGGAGAGGTCCAGCAGGATGAGGGCTGCGATCTCACCGTTGTCCAGCAGGATCCTGATGTCGTCGGTGGCGGCGATGAGGGCAGTCTCAGTGCTGTGGTTGCTGCGGAACCCCGATTGGGATGGGTCCAGGATGCTGTTTTTTCGAGGTATTGGGTTAGCTGTTTGTTGACGATCTTCTCGATGACCTTGGCTGGGAACGGAAGCAGGGAGATGGGCCGGAAGTTCTTGAGGTCTCTCGGGTCCGCCTTGGGTTTTTGAGTAGGGCGTTGATCTCTGCGTGTTTCCAGCTCTCTGGGAAGGTCGCGGTCTCGAAGGAGAGATTGATGATGTTGCACAGGTGGGGGTGCGATGGAGCTGCTGGCTTTGTTGAAGATGTGGTGCGGGAAAGGGTCTGACGGGGAGCCGGAGTGTATTGTGCTCATGGTCTTGATGGTGTCCTCGATGTTCACGCTGGCCCCGGGCTGGCAGGGGGTCGTGGTCGATGGTGTGCGGCGGGTCTGGTGCATCGATCTTAGTTGGGGCTGTCTGGGTGTTGAAGCTGTCGTGGATGTCGGCGATCTTGCGGTGGAAGAAGGTGGCGAGGGAATCACACAGGGGTTGCGACGGCGGGATGTCGTTGGTGTTGGAGCTGGGGTTGGAGAGTTCCTTCATGATGTTGAAAAGCTCCTTGCTGTTGTGTGCGTTGTTGTCGAGGCGGTCTTTGAAGGAGATTCTCTTGGCGGACTTGATGAGGTGGTGGTGGTTACGGATGGCGTCTTTGTGGGCTGCGTGGCTGTCCGGTGTCTTATCACTGTGCCATTTCTTCTCTAGTTTCCGGCAGGTACGCTTGGAAGCTAGGAGTTCCGAGGTGAACCAGCTGGCTCTTTTGGTGGTGTCACTGTAGGTGAGTTTTTTCAGCGGGGCGAGGGTGTTGGCACAGTCGTCCATCCATCGTCTGAGGTTGCAGGCAGCGTCGTCGGTGTTGGATGGGTCGGAGGGAGGGCTGAGAGCGAGGGTTGCCCGTAGTTGGTCTTCGGTGACTTTGCTCCAGCAGCGGCGTGGGATCTGTTGGGTGCAGTGGTGGGTTTCTGGAAGGTGAAATGGATGCAGCGGTGGTCGGTCCAGAGGAGTTCCGTGGTGTGGCTGAAGGAGACGTGGGAGCTTGAGGAGAAGATGGGGTCAAGCGTGTGGCCGGCGGAATGGGTCGGTGTTGTGACGAGCTGGCTCAGACCGAGGTTGGCGAGGTTGTCGATCAGGGTGGTGGAGTTGCTGTCGTTGTTCTCCAGGTGAAAGTTCAGGTCTCCGAGGAGGATGTAGTCGGTAGAGGTCAGGGCGTTCGTGCTGATGAAGTCGGCGATGGAGTCGCTGAACTGGGGTCGGGCCCAGGGGGTCTGTAGACAAGGGTGCCTCTAAGAGTGGTGTTGGGGTCCGTGTGGATCTGGAAGTGCATGTGTTCGGCGGTGCTGAGAGTGTTGTCGGTGCTGGTCGAGACCCTGATGGTGTTCTTGTGGACGATGGCGATTCCTCCTCCTACTGCGTTGACGCGGTCTCTGCGGGTGATCTTATAGCCGTCTGGGATGGCTATGGCGATGTCGGGGGCGGAGGAGTCGTTCATCCAGGTCTCTGTCAGGAAGGCGACGTCTGGTGATGATGTGTCGAGCAGGTCCCAGAGCTCGACGGCGTGTTTGCGTGCGGAGCGGGTGTTCAGTAGGATGCATCGGAGGTGGTTGAGGTCCTTCTTGGCGGGCGCCTCGGTGGCTCTGAGGCTGGTGTAGCTGCAGTTCCGGCAGGTGAAGGGACCATGGGTGTGTTTCGGTGCGGCCTTGAAGCAGTTGTGCGTCCGTCCGGGGTTGAGAGCGTGGAGTGTGGTGGCATCGTATCGGCGTCGGACCTTGAGGCTGGTGCGTGGGGCGCACGGCCCAGGGGGTCTGGCGCTGGGCGCGGTCCAGGCACGGACGGGCGCAGACGGGCTTGCCTTAGGCGCGCTTTGGCGCGCCAGCGGCGCAGCCCGCTGCGCGGCCGCCATGTATGGGGAGGTGGGAGGGAGGAGCAGCTGGGAGGCAGGGGCAGCGATTGGGCAGTCAGGGGGGCGGGGCCGCAGGGGACGCAGCGGCGGGAGTGGAGAGAGGCAGCGAGGGGTACAGAAGGCAAAAAGGACACAGGGAAATGGGGGCAGCGAGGGAAACAGACGGAAAACGGGCACAATTCAATGGGGGCAGCGGGGGAACAGAGAGAAAAAGGACATAGTGAGAATGGGGGCAGCGAGGAAACAGAAGGCAAAATGGGCACAATGCAATGGGGGCAGCGAGGGAAACAGAAAGAAAGATGGACACAATGCAATGGGGGCAGCGAGGAAACAGAAAGAAAAATGGACACAATGCAATGGGGGCAGCGAGGGAAACAGAAAGAAAAATGGACACAATGCAATGGGGGCAGCGAGGGAAACAGAAAGAAAAATGGGCACCAAGGCCACAAGCAGAGGGGCGAGCTTACCAGCAGCAGCAGCGGGCAGGACACCACAGGCGGAGCTGTGTGGCGGGGGAGCGACCTACCTGGTAAGGTCAAGGGTCGCTCTCCTCACCGCGCTGCGGCCGCCATATATGGGGAGGTGGGAGGGAGGAGCAGCTGGGAGGCAAGGGCAGCGAATGGGCAGTCGGGGGCGGGGCCGCAGGGACGCAGCGGCGGGAGTGGAGAGAGAGCAGCGAGGGGTACAGAAGGCAAAAAGGACACAGGAAAATGGGGGCAGCGAGGGAAACAGACGGAAAACTGGCACAATTCAATGGGGGCAGCGGGGGAACAGAGAGAAAAAGGACACAGTGAGAATGGGGGCAGCGAGGAAACAGAAGGCAAAATGGGCACAATGCAATGGGGGCAGCGAGGGAAACAGAAAGAAAGATGGACACAATGCAATGGGGGCAGCGAGGGAAACAGAAAGAAAAATGCACACAATGCAATGGGGGCAGCGAGGGAAACAGAAAGAAAAATGGACACAATGCAATGGGGGCAGCGAGGGAAACAGAAAGAAAAATGGACACAATGCAATGGGGGCAGCGAGGGAAACAGACGGAAAACGGGCACCAAGGCCACAAGCAGAGGGGCGAGCTTACCAGCAGCAGCAGCGGGCAGGACACCACAGGCGGAGCTGTGTGGCGGGGGAGCGACCTACCTATCATTTACATGGCAGTGTAAATGGAGAACATTTCCTTAGATTTAAAAAAGGCACAGAGGTTACTGAGCAGTTTCTGCCTGACCATTTTACAAAGGATTATTCAACATGAAACTGAGTTGGCTTTTTTTAACATATACACTGAAATCCTCAATGCCATTTGTCTTGTCTAAAACAGCCTTCTACATACATTGACTACATTGAACACTTTTTTTCCCTCTTACTTTTAAAAGGTTACTTTGGATCAGTGATGGTGGTGCAAGCAATGGAACATGGGCTGGCTACAGGGACCCAGTTACGCCTGCTGAACAAGAGTACCTTAAATCCTGGTTGCAGAGTGTTCCAAGGTCTCCCGTGTCAAGGATGTGTAGCACAGCCGACGTGATGTGTCGGCTCCCGGTAGCTGCAAGGCTGCGATGCTAGGTCCTGCATCACTGTCAAGGAGGCTGTCAATGAGGGAGCTTGCGATGTGAAGTTCTGATTCGTCGTTGAGGGTGCTGTCGACGAAAGGTTTGCTATGCAAGGGCTTGCGCTGTCTGATGGGACGGTGAGGTTGCAAGAATCCTGCGCTACAAGAATTCTTGCAGCAGAAGCAATGCATCAGTTCTGCCCGGGTTTGCGCCGCGCAGCAGAGGTAATAAGTCAGTTCTGCTGAATCCACAGATGGGCTGACAGAGCACCTTCAGGCCCATGTCCAAGGGTACAGTTCTGGGGTGGCATCACTTGGCAGGATAGGACTCACAGCTGCAGAGTCCAGGTGCTGGTCACAAGAGACTAGCCCTTGGAATCATTCTGATGATCCTGGGTTCAGGTTCAGGTCCAGTCCATCTCACCGAGGCAAGAGGACCACAGGCAGAAGGTCAGCACAGCAGGCAGCAGTCCTTCAGAGTAGTAATCCAGCAGAGTGGTATTCCTTTCAGCAGCACAGCAGTCCTTGCTGGCAGAGTCATCCACAGGTCCAGAAGTGTACTGAAGAGTTGGTGTCTGAGGTTTAATATTTATACCTGGTGCTTCCTTTGAAGTGGGTTAAGCTTCCAGAGGTTTCCCTTTGAAGTGCACAGGTTTCCTGTCTCCCCTTCCCTGTCTCCAGACTAATACAGGAGGTATGCAATCCTTTGTGTAAAGGCAGAATACAGCCTATTCAGGTGTAAGTGGGACTGTGCCTAACTCTGCGAGTATGGCTTATCCAGGCACACCTACGCGCTCTATTCTGTGTGGCTGTCTAGGAGAAATACATAGGTCCAACTAACAACTACACCCAATCATGGGACCAGAGACAGGCTACAGGCACTAAATGGCTAAGGCAGGAAAATGCCAACTTTCTAAAAGTGCAAAAGAAACAATTGATGGACGGAATGCTGGACAATGCAAACATTCACCCCCAGTCACAAGGATCTGGGTTAAATCCATCATTATTTTACTCACCACACCACCCCAGTTTGGACCCTGCCATATGCAAATCAGTCTTGACCCTGTTCCTTGTGGGAACAGTCCAGCCCAAACTGCCAAGCCAGTTCCTCCCTGGACCAGAAACAAGCATCCTGTGACCAGTTTCAGGGCATCACCCTTCATCAGCCAGGCTAGCTTGAATCCAGTGGTGTAGTGAGCACGGGACCCACGTCTGGGCATACCCTTCCCACTTAGGGCGACATATTAAAAAGAAACAATTGATGGACGGAATCCTGGCTGAAAAGGCGAAAAACCCCCATGGCTGATGAGGGCTGAAAGCCCGAAACCGGTCCTAGGATGCTTGTTTCCAGTCCAGGGAGGACCTGGCCTGGCAGTTCGGGCTGGACTGTTCCCATTGGGCACAGGGTCAAGACTGATTTGCATATGGCTGGGTTCAAACTGGAATGGCGTGGTGAGCAAAAAACGATGGATTTAGGCCCAGATCTCTGTACTGGGGTGAATGTATGACATTGTTCTGCATTCTGTCCATCAATTGTTGTTTTTGCATTTGTCACCCAGTGGGACGGGTATGCCCAGACGTGGGTCCCGTGCTCTCCATGCCACTGGAGTCAAGCTATCCTGGCTGAAGAGGGTAAAACCCCCAAACCGGTCCTAGGATGCTTGTTTCCAGTCCAGGGAGGACCTGGCCTGGCAGTTCGGGCTGGACTGTTCCCATTGGGCACAGGGTCAAGACTGATTTGCATATGGCTGGGTTCAAACTGGAATGGCGTGGTGAGCAATAAAACGATGGATTTAGGCCCAGATCTCTGTAATGGGGTGAATGTATGACATTGTTCTGCATTCTGTCCATCAATTGTTGTTTTTGCAACTTTCTAAAAGTGGCATTTTTTAAAATTGCAACTTAAAACCTGACTTTACCATAAATGAGGATTTTTCATGACGATTCCAAAGACACCAAAACATGAACTGTTTACCTGCTGCCATTTGGAAGTTACAATGTATTAATGGTAATAAAGTAACTAAAATGTTATCCTATGGGAGAAGTTGGCATTGCAATAGTAAAAAACATATTTAAGGAGTTCTTTACTACCAAATCATAACAGTACATGGCCTACTCTTTAAATACATTGCACACTGCACTGTGGGCAGTTTATGGCCTACACTGGGGGGGGGGGGGATTTATGTGTATTAAAAAAGGGGAGGTGAAAGGCAAAACTTTTGAGGTGACCCAGCAAAGAGGGCCAGGTCCAACATTCATATTCAGGCAATATTAAATCTTAGAGTACCTATCAGCATTTGTGTCTATGTGGAAGATATGGCAACATTCCTAATCCACCATTTCCTATGCCAGAATGAGTTGTATCTCAGATTTCAACACTAGTTCAGGTACAAGTGCAATTTTTCAAAAAGTCACATTTTATTGGTGGGTGGCCTAGCTATTTTTGATCCCAGTGCAGCCGTGACATTAGAACACCTTGGCACCTCTCCGTTCAAAAATATCTTCCACCTTTTCAAATTAAATCTTAATTTTCTATTGGAAAAATCTTACATACTTCATAAAGAAAAGAGACAACTGCTTCTTTCAGTCATTGGCCTTGTACAGATAGAAATACAAATACAAAACTTTATTGTGCCCAGCCAAAGATAGCCTATGATAATAAAAATATTCCCTTTACATTCAAATACACTGTACATTTTAAGCTTTCAAACAATAAAATTGCAAATGTTCATTCAAAATCCTCAATTTGATGAATTACAAAATCAAACCAGAAGTCAACCTTAGAATTATTATAGGTTGTCAAGCAGAATTAAAAGAATTTGATTCAGTCTATAGCATTTTAGTACCACTAAAGTGCAGTTAATATGTTAGAAGGCAAGAAAAGATACCAGGCTTTCTATATTTTAGGAAGCAGGTGAATTAACAGCTTGTAAGAGCTCAAATTTGGCACCTTTAGACAATCAGTATGTTATTGCGCGGAGTTAAACTCAAGAGCGATAAGAAAGTTTTCTCCATAGCAGTATTCCTTTACAAGCACGTAAAATAAACTGTTACAACATAGGTCTGGCGGGAGGTTTGTTAAAATCAAGGCTTTTATATACTGAGTCTGTTATAGAATCGTACATAGACTCTGATAATAAAGTTCAAAATAACATTTTAAAACATAGACAGTATTTCTCAACTCAGCTCCTGCTCTTCCAAGCCGCATACATATAGGATGATATAGCCAATACATTTCTCCTATAGTCTGTTCTCCTACATAAGGCTAGGGCTTCATTGTACAGTCTAATTGTATGTTTAAGGTAAAGCACAAGTACTTAAAATTTACGGATGCCTAATTTGTGCCGGCATAACAACAAGAAGGGGGTGATTGTTTCTTGACCTCCAAAAGAACATTGGCATAGTTCTGCTTCCCGGACAGGCTTTGATGATCATCTATTAACAGTTGATGCGATGGACAAATGACCCAGTCTAAATTTCAAATATAGTGATCTTTTCTCCACTGGAAAGATTTCATCCCAGTGTGGCTCAAAGTGTCGGTCTTGTTTATACTCCATAAAGGTATTTAGCAGGGGACCTGCAAGGCTTGCTTTTAATTGATCTACATAAAGCAATAATGTTTTGTTAGCAGTTCAAGACTACCTTTGGTAATGTTTTCAGTTTTGGCCCAGAGATCTTCCAGTCCAGTGTTATGGAGGACATTTGATATATGAGAAAACCGGGGTAAAGAATGATAATTTTGGTTTTTCATAATATCAAGTAAAGTGTGTTTATAAGAGCCAAGCTCTTCTTTGGTTCAAATTTGAATCCAATATTTTATAGGTGCTAATGCAATGCAGTCCTCAATTATTTCACTCCCCAGAGTTGCTTGCAGTGCATATATTGGTGTTCTGTCACCCAGATGCAGTAGTCACCGGAAGAAGTTTTTCTCAGTGATCTGAATTGATGGAATTTTTCTTTACCCCCAGATATCTGAACCATATGGGCAAGCAACCCTGGGTTTCATTTTGTTTGCCAGGGTAGAAGAGCTTATCAAGCAGTTTACACATGATTTTGCAAATCTCGGGACTGAACCTGCTTGTTGGGCCAGAACAGTATTACTTTTGGACATTTGGGAAGCCCACAACAATTTGCTATCAAGACGGATACCCAGATAATTATAGGTGGTCACAAGATCCAACGGCTTGTTATAAACCCTAAAGGTCTCTTTGAGCTTGTTTTTTTTTTTTGATTGAGAATCATAGTCTTTGTTTCTCCAACATTAATGCTGAGACTTCTGAAGCACAAAATTACTCGAACCCTGCCAAGAGACGGCGCATTGATAATTCTGTTGAAGTACCGAATCTGTTTAGTACCGAATCATACACAAAGAGCATTATTGGTATTGGCTTATTGTTTATTTTTGGTATGTCTAGGTCAAGGTTCGTCAGTGTTTTTACAACGTCATTATATAACAGTTAAATAATGTTGGTGCTAACACGCAGCCTTGTTTGATGCCACGTTCTATTGGTTTCTCAGCAGTAACTTTGACCCGGATAGTGATACCGGACTGCATTGCAATTAGAAGGTTTAAAAGCTTGTAGGAAACTCCCTGTTTCTTTAGAATTTGCCATAGAATGGAGTAATCAACACTGTCAAATGCGGTTTGAAGATCAAAAACCAACTATGACTTTTCAATGACAGGGTATTTTCAGCAAATAAGATTTAGTCTAATTACTTGGCCTACTGTACTCTGGCCCATCCTGAAATCCACTTGAAATGGAGATAAGAGGTCTTTTTCAATCATCCACTGGTCTAGGCGAGACTGTATAATTTTCCCAAAGATCTTCCCTACTCTATTGAGCAGTGATATTCGATGATAGTTCTCTAGCAGATCTCTAGGCCCCTTTTTGTATAATGGCACAATTGTTGATTTTTTCCAAGAGGATGGAATCTCATACAACAGATGTTGTTAAACAACCTAGTTAATACAGTTGACCATAAATGTAAATGATTTAGATAAACATCTGTTGGAATTTCATCAGGCCCAGCTGCATTGTGCAGGTTTTGTGCTCAAGTCGTCCATGACTGCAGCTCTAAAGGACCTCCACTGGTTACTAAGGGTGGGCGTAGTTCGCAAAGTAGCGCTACGCGAACCTATGCGAAGTGCACTTCGCACTACGCGATCTACGCGTAGCACTACGCGAACTGCGTAGTGCGCTGTTCGCGATGATTGCACAGTGCCGGATGCTTGTCCGCACTGTGCAATAATTGAAAACGGCATCTTGCACAGTGCGAGCTGTCTTTTACTGCCGCTCGAGTAGATTTTTACTCGAGCTGCAGCTTTTTCAACGCGGACTGGTAGTTTCTCATCGCGAGCGGTCGCGAGCATACGCGACCACTCGCAATGAGAAACCTGACCTCCCCGCATTGAGAATCTCGCCGGGAGGTTTATTTTCCATGCTCGCGATCGGCAACTTGATGTTGTTGATCGCGAACGAGGAAAAAGTCTCGCCGGGATGTCATTTTACTTGCTCGCGGTCGCCAACTTGACGTTGAGGACCGCGAGCAAGCAAAAAATTACCGCTGCACTATGCTACGCGTGTTTGCACTGTGCTACGTGCAATTCGCGTAGTGCGAAGTAGCGCAAACTTCGCAAACTACGCGAGCGTAGCGTAGTGCTTTGCCCACCCTTACTGGTTACCCATCAAGGAGAGAATATAATTTAAATCCCTCTGTATTGTGTTCAGAGCAGTACATGGTTTGGGTCCAATGCCCATGCAGGAGAAACTCACCTGGTACACTCCGGGGAGAAATCTCCGTTCTTCCAGTGCAAGTCTGGTAACCACCACTAGATTTAAGAAGACCAGGACGGGTGGCAGAGCATTCGGTGTAGTAGCCTCACGACTCTGGAATGATCTTCCTCTGAACATCAGACAAATTAAATCTCTGCTCCCATTCAGAAAAAGCTTAAAGACTTGGCTCTTCCCTAGGGCTGAGTAAAATGAGCTCTCTAAATCAGCGAATAGGCTATCTGTTCTGTCCAGTGACAACTTGGTAAGTCGCAGCGCCAGGATACCCGTAGGGTGACAGTTTTTGCGCTATATGTTTATGTTACAATTACAATTACAATTACAATTGCTTGACCAACTTCTTTTTCACTAATTTCTGCAATTAGCACAAGGTTTAGGTGACATAAAGGAGCACCTGGTGGATCACCTGGGAGGATGGAGTAATTTGTTGTATTGGTCATAGTACTTAGATGGTCTGATTTTCTGATGTGCTATTGTGCTAATCACACTCATATTTTCTGTCATTTTTTCCTTTAAATCAATTGCTTTGATAGATTCGGAGAACTGTTGACTTCTGAAAGGTCCTTATTTTGTATTTCTGGACTATTAGTTGTTAATGGAGGTATTGCTCCTGAATTTTGAAAGAGAGTTGCAAAATGATTAAACCAAATTTGTGGGCTTATATTCAACTCTAGGTTCTTTGGGTGACCCTCACTGACCCATCTTATTATTTCACAGGATTTTCAGCAACTTTTAGATGTTATTGCATCATGAAATGCTCACCACACTTCATGTGATTCTTATTTTTTAAATATTTTAGTAGTTGCTTGTACTGCTTTTGAATTTCATGTAAGTGTTGGTTGCTTATTGGCCTTGTACGTTTGGTCAAAACGATGATTCCTCCTCCTCAAGTGTTCTTTTTCTTTAGGGCTCTTCCTCAACTTCACAGTTATTTTGTGACATACACCCAGGCATTGCATTTTTTATTTTGATTCTCTGGAAGCCATGGCTAGCACTTCACTTCCATTGTGAAAGGGTTTCTGTGACTGATCAGTTTCTACCTTTTATTACTCAGCTGCATTCAGTAAGAGGTTACTGAATTGGTTCAGACTGATCTCTTTAGTTATTCCCTTTCTGATATCTTTTTTTGAAACATTTCACGATTATTGTTCTGTATTACATGCTGGTGTTAGTATTATATTTAAAATGCACGAGTTAGGATTGAAGATCAGAAATTCTGTGTATAAGTTGAGCTGAAGATTCTTACACTTTCCACTCAACCTGTTTCACCATTGTCATTTTTATTCTGGTCCCAAACTTGAAGGAAGCTTAGTTTTGAGGAATAAACTGATGCCTATATTAATATCTGGGAGTTTGCTGGCTCTGTGGCCCTAAGCACTAACACTGCTCTAGATACCAACTTCTTTCACTCATCACAATATTCTAGAAAACTATTGTTAGCAAGCAATGTGTTTCTTCCATGTGAGTTCATTATGAGTATCATCACATCAAATGATAGACCACTCTCTACATTTGAGTGGTCTTCCCCACTCAGGATGTCAGAACTCTGGCGAGATGCATTCCTTCCTATAGGAGCCCAGCAGGATATCTTACTTCCTTCTTGCAGGTGTCATGCCACTGCTTGACACTGGCCCAATCCTGGATGAAGAGGCCCCTCCCAGAGCAACCTTAGTGCCACGAACGGAACAGTTGGAGTTCAAACTTTATCTGAGGTAAGTGACTAATCAATATTATGTGGGAGTGGAAATTGTCTTACCACCTCCATCACTGCAGTTGTCTTCATGACACTGTAGCCTTCATGTCAATTAAACCCTGACAAATGTAAACAGAGTTTGGAAAACATGTAGACAAAATTAGGAGTTGTTCTATAAAACCAAATCAAACAATTTCATGATGAGGACAAGGACAAACAACTCTAAAATGGTTGAACATAAAGGGGCCAAGCACATAATTACAAAGGACAGAACAAGGTCTCTAGTTCAGGAACATAGAGGATGTCAGCATGATCAAACCTCAGTAGAGGTCTTGGGAAAGAGAACTAAGTGTATAGCATAAAGCTTCACACTTGTAAGAATAGGGCAAGCAGAGAGGTCCCTACCTCTCAAAGTCTGTAAGAAATCTCAGCTACATCCAACTGTGAGAACACCAATTTAAAAGTAACAGGAGATTCATAAACATCCATATCTCCTTTCACACCACCAGGAACCAATCAAATCATTACTCAAAGGACATCTGCAACATCCCTTCAGTTTCCCATCACATCGATACTTGAACTGTAGTTCTTAACCTTGAACATCTTGCCATCCTGGCACATGATAAACAGAAGGCCTCTTTTGACCATTAATTCTCCACATTCACTGCCAAGTTCTTCCTCCAGACCTCTCTGTCAGCATCTAATAAAAACAATAAGCCTTTTTCTCCCTAATGAGAATCATGATAATTCTTCTGAAAGAAAGAAAAAATATGCTGGATAAGAACAATGCATTTCAACTGTGGCCTGTAGTGAGGCTAATTTAAGTTAGTAGTTAATATAAACATAAATACGTGATCACACATGCACACGTGGAAAGTTGAATAAAAAATGTCAAACGTGAGTAAAAGAGTACATGATTTCATATGGAAACACCACTTAAATTAAAAGTTTAAAAACATTAATAAAGATTTCCTGCATACATGTTTAAACTGAACGTTAGTGCACATGTGTAAAAATCTCTATTCTCTACAGTGAATACATTTTATTAATGCATTTAAGTTCTTCACACATGTTAATGAAGTTAAGGCACACAGTGAATATAATGTCAAATGCGTGTATATAATTGCATTTCTGTGATGTGTAAGGTGAAGCCTAAATTACACTGCTCCAGTCCCACCGCTGATGGTGATATTAGCAATCACAACCAATGTATGAATGTTATCAAATGAGATCAGATCAAAACCCTGATGTTTTCCACATTTTTCCATCTGGAATTTTCCAGGTATTTCATTGTGTCATAAGATCCACACTGAATCTCCTCTAGTTCCACATCCTTTCTCTTTCTTCTCATTACACCTCTTTCCTGCTCCTTTCTTTTTGCTTTTATGCACTTGTGCCCCTTAAAAGTTACAAACAGGCAGATTGGGCTTAGAGCAATTATCACAAGGGGTCTCAAAATGGAATCCAATATTCCACTTCCAAGGTTTCAAAACCATTTGCTTACTTCAGATAATCTATTTCCAAATAGTTCCCAAGCACAAGTAGCTTCTAACTCTTCTAAATCTTCCTTTAAGTCTGTAATATTCTTACTGCATTCCCTCAACTCCTCAACCTTGTGAAGTATATAGGTGCAGCTTTGCTGAGCTTTCAACATCTTGCAGACTTCGCCTCCTTCACAAGAAGGATATCTAACACAATGTGATTCTGCATTACCATAGACATAATAGCTATCAATTCAATGTCCATGGCTAACAATGAACTTGCAGTGCTAGTAGCTAACATATCAACTATAGTGGACAGCTTTACAGTCTTAAAGTCATTCAAAACTATTCCTACAGAAGGTGTCAATGCACCAAATATGTCTCCAACTATGGGCCAGATTATGATGTCGTTAGGAAACTGTCCCGAACGAATCGGTTCCGGAATGGTTTCCAAATGAATTGGGTCCTGTTAGAAATGGAGGTCTCTAGTTGGCAATGGTTTGCACCTTGTCCAAGTAGGGACCCTTCCTTCTAGTCAGGATAAGGGAGTTACACTCCTAAAATAACCCCTGCTCACCCCCTTGGTAGCTTGGCACGAGCAGTCAGGCTTATCTTAGAGGCAGTGTGTAAAGCATTTGCATATAACCAACAGTAATACAGTGTAAGCACTACAAAAGGACACCACACCAGTTTAGAAAAATATCCAATATTTTTATATACTTAAGACAAGACCAAAAACGATACAAATCCACAATACAGTACTCATAAATCTTCAGTTATCAAAATAACCTTGAAATACAGTTCCTTGAAGTCGATAGCTCCGTCCGGGGCTATCACGGCGTTGTGAACAAACAAATCCAAACAGTTCTGGCTGACCGCGGCATCGCAGGTCAACTACGGTGTTGGGAAGACCCGCAAAACAGTACCTTTAGAAATGCAGGGCGTCGGCGGCCTCTCGTTGAGCTCCGAAAGCACGGTGTCCGCAGCCGTCGGTTACGGAGGTCGGTGCAGGAGTCGTCGGGCCCTTGAAGTCACACGCGTTGCAGATCGAACTCCTCGTTGTTGAAGTCAGGAGTGCTGGCGTCGGCAGGTGTCGGGTGCTGCGGTGCGAAGTGCAGCAGTGCGGCGTGAGATGCCCTCAGGTCACGGTGCGAGCAGAGGCTCAGTGGCAGCGTCAGATGGCGTCGTCGGTGAGACCAGGGTTGCGGTGCGAAGTGATGCGGTGCTCGTCACGGTGCTGGCAGGTCACGGTGTAGGCAGCGGCGTCGTCGTTGGGGAAGCGCTGTTGTCGGCTGACGAACTGGTGTCGATGGCGCCGGAGTCGGTAGGCCAAGGCTGCGGAGCGGGATGAGGATGGTGCATCGTGTAACTTACAAGTGGTGCCCTCGAACCACGGTGCAAGCAGCGGCGTCAATTTCGGCGTGGAGCGTCATTGGCGTGGATACCAAGGCGGCGTCGTGAAACGAGGCAGTGCGAAGTGCGGTGCCCACGGGTCGCAGTGCGAGCAGCGGCTCGGTGGCGTCAGATGGCATCGTCGGTGAGACCAGGGTCACGGTGCGGCGTTGCGGCAGTGCCCTCTGCGGTGCCTTCAGGACACAGAGTCGGCAGTGGCGTCGTAGACGGCATTGGGTTGCTTTTTCTTCTGTTGCAGCACAAAACACACAGTCCCCAGTGCTGATGGCAGAAGAACTTGAAGTCTTTGCTGTTCCTGAGACTTCTTGAACAGGGGTCAAGCTCTACCTCAAGCCCTTGGAGATACTCAAAGAAAGAAGTTGCAGAAAGTTCAATCCAGTCCTATCACTGCCCAAGATAGAAGCAGCCACTGCAGGCCAACACAGCAAAGCACTCAGCAAAGTGGTAGTTCCTCCCCACAGCTTCTCCAGCTCTTCTTCTTGGCCTTCTTCTTGGTCCAAAAGAGTTTTAAAGTTCAGGGGTTTGGGCCCCACTTTTTATAGCCCAAAATCCTTTGTCCTCTCAGGCAGAGAGTGTCTGTGCCCAGCCAGAACCAGTTCTGTCCTCTCTGGTGTAGCTTCCTAGCAGGAGGTGGAGACGGCATTGTCAGAGGCAGACCAGGCCCATTCAGGTGAAAGGAAATCTCCTCCCCCTACTCTAAGTGCAGCCCAGGTCTATTCAGCCCTTTCCTGACCCACCTAAACTCTCTGAAGCCACTGCTCCCACCCAGCCCCTGTCATCCAAAACCCAGACAGTCAATCCAAAAACACAGCAGAGGCCTACTGGATGGCTGAGCAAGAAAATACCTACTTTCTAAAAGTGGTATTTTCAAACACAGATTGTAAAAATCACCTTCGCTAAAAAATGCATCTTTAGATTCTGAGTTCAGGCATACTAAACTTTATTTTTCTACCTTGTTCCTAGGGCCAGTTATGTTTATAAGATGTTATAAACAAACTCCCCATTCTGTCCTATTGGAACAGGTAGCCTTGAAATAGTGAAAAACGAAATTGGCAGTAATTCACTATCAGGACATGCCACACACACCAGGGCATGTCCTACCTTTCTCATACACTGCACCCTGCCCACAGGGGTACCTTGGGCCTACCTTAGGGGTGAGTGACATGTAAGAAAAGGGAAGGTTAGGGCCTGGCAAGTGGGTACACTTGCTAAGTCGACATGGCAGTCCCAGACTGCACACATGCTCTGCAATGGCAGGCCAGAGTTACATTTACAGGCTGCTTGTGTTGGTGGCACAATCCAGTGCTGCAGCCCACTAGCAGCATTTAATATACAGGCCCTGTTACACTCAGTGCACTTTACTAGGGACTGACAAGTAAATCAAACATGCCAATCATGGAAACACCAATCCATAATACAATTTACAACAGGAGCAGTTGCACTTTAACACTGATCAGCAGTGAGAAAGTTCGCAGAGGCACTAAACCAGCAAAATCAGAGTCAAAACCGGGAGGTCAGAAAGCAAAAACTCAGGGGAAACACGCCAAAAGATGTCAAGTCTAACAGGTTCTGTGATTCCGGATGACCGATTATGATGCTTCTCAACATCGTTCAGTTGGACTCGCATTGACTTCAATGGGAGCCTGTGTTCCAAATGAGAAAACAGGCTCCCATTGAAAAAATGGGTGGTTGGGGAAAACCTTGCACCCTGTGGCAGGCACCCCATGGTGCCTGCCACACTGTACATGTTTGGGAAGAGGGGTCCCTTGGGTACCCCCACGGGCTACATTTGTAAGTCTTAGCATGAAGGGGGGCCCGCAAAGACAGATTCCGGCAGCCGTTTCATCTCGGGCAAACCGAATCAGAACGGCTGTCCAAATCGGTCAGCGTAATCGCTCGTCTGGAAACTGTGTCCATAGAGCTGTACGAATTGGCTCTGAAAGACTTGGGCTGTCCGGATGCCTTTCGGAACCAATTCGCTCTGCTTGAACGGTTTCCGGGCAACGTAATTGGTCATTGGGAAATCTGTATGATTCGGTAGGAAACAAGGGTTCCGAATCGTATTCTGCAAAACCGAATCCCATCCGGAGCCTTTCCTAACGACATCGTAATTGGCCCCTATGTTGGAACCACTGCTGCTTCATTTGGTTTTGACTCATGATCCCCACACAGGCTCATTCAGATGCTCTACATGATAGGTCTTCCTGAAGATTATTGCCAAGTAACATGTGCCATACCACACTCGGGCAATTTAAAATATGCATGTTCCCCACAAACATAATAAACTCCAGGAATAACAGGATCCTGACTTACTATGAATAATGGGCAGTTTCACTCACATTCAAAAATGTGATCACAATCACTCCTTCCCATATATTTAGTGTGAATTGTGGATTTCATTCTATGCACACATAGGGCCACATGTATCAAGCATTTTTGCGTTCACAAATGGGCCAATTATCAGAATTGGCCTGTTGCGAATGCAAAAAATGCGCTTCACATGTCTCAAACCCTATTTTGCGATTTGGTAGCCTGTTACCCAATCGCAAAATGG
Organism: Calotriton arnoldi; assembly: GCA_963921515.1. NCBI lineage: Eukaryota > Metazoa > Chordata > Amphibia > Caudata > Salamandridae > Calotriton > Calotriton arnoldi. The sequence goes on from CAWUFW010007583.1 coordinate 785,082, forward strand.
GTTTGCGATTCAGTATTTGGAACGGGCATGTTTAGGGCGCCCCTTCCAAATACCGAATTGCTGCAGTATGTATAAATGTTTTGTGACCGTGAATGGGGTCGCAAAACATTTGCGTTACCACCAACTTCAAGTTGGTGGTAACTTGATCGCTAATGGGAAGGGGTCCCAGAGCGACCCCTTCACCTTTGTGAATGTATGTAAAACTTTTTTTTAAGAACAGGCAGTGGTCCCACGGACAACTGCCTGCTCTTAAAAAATGAAAAGTGAACTATTCATTTTAATTTCTAAACGCAACCCATTGTCCTTGAAAAAAAACGGGCTGGATTTAAAAAAAAAGGTTTGCTTCATTTAAAAGCAATCACGGACATGGTGGGCTGCTGACCCCAGCAGGCCACAATCCCCGAGATTTTAGTGACTCCTAGGGGATTGCAAATTGTGATCTACCTCATTAATATTAATGAGGTAGGTCAAATTGCGACCCCCTATGAATCGTTATATGAAACTCTTGGAGTTTCATACATTTGTAATAGCGATTACCTAATTGCGGTTCGCTGAAAATCGCAATTAGGTAATCGCTATTACAAATGTTGATACATGTGGACCATAGTTTCCCTGTGTGTTTCCAATCTAAAGTTAGCGCAGGCATAAATCCTAAATCTTGCTGTCTTCTTTCATCTTTAGCACACATGCTCCTGTATCTTTGATTCCACCCTATTTTCCAATGAGCAAGTCAAATTGTGCTTCTGGAAATAAGATGTATCTAACTTTAAAACAGGTTTAAAGAAACTATCAGCTGTTTCCATCTCTTTAGCCTTGGGATGGTGATTCCAATGTTTAAACAAAGGGACATAAGAGAGCACCAAATCATAACTCGAAAAATAATACTGGAATTTACCTTTTCCATATAAAATGCTCATTAAAAGGCTACATGAAACACCATATGTAAAAGGAATATGATGATGTGTAAACCCCTCTACAACTAATGCAGGTAACTGCATACAGATGTAGCAGTCCTCAGCATCTATAGTGTCAATGTATTCATAAAGCAACTCAAAATTGCACTCGAGTTAAAATTTACTCTTGACAAATCTATATGTAAAGTCTTGAAATCAAATGTATTTAAACTACTGTCAGTAGGAATCGGGGTTATAGGGGTAGTCTTAGAACTAAGTTCAACTAAATAAGGAAGTTTAGGTGAATGGAATCCTAAAATCAAAACAACTAATCCTACAATTACAGCTATCAATACACCTGCTAATATAAGCCTGCATCTATTAATATTGCTAGTTTCCATAACTTCACTAAATTCAGACCATTGTGTAAAAAATGGCAGCAACGGGATTTCTTCTATGCATGTCTACTTGTGCAAATTGGCAAAACAAAGTGCATAAATCATATGATTAAATTATTTACAAAGTCTTCATGAGTCTTCTCTAAGCCTCCTCCGTCTTCTTCTAAATGACACCCTTATGCTCCATCTGCAGTCTGGGCCTAGGGAATCTTTTTTATTCTTTTTAACAAATTTCATTCAATTGCCTCAAATAAAAGCACAGATCAAAGTTCAGTTTAGAGATCATGATAGTGACAAATCAAGTCAGTCTATTCAGAGGCAAAGCAAATTCAAAACACAGTTCAGCCTCAAGCTTAAGTTCATGGAGGTTCAATTGGAATCTCATTGTTATCCTCCAAATCACATGATCCCCTCTCATTGTCATTTGCTGCGAAGTATGTCCATTCAGGGGATGAGTACCTCCGACATGGTACTCTAGCTGTTTTAGATGTAATTAGTGAAGATCTAGAGTCACTGTCTTTTAGACCATAATTCTCAGTATCTTCTGAGATAGTGCATGGCACACGTTCTGCAGTCAGGCTTAGTCTCTCTCTCCTGCCTTCTTGGCCAACTGACTCCAGCTCCCACTCAACTTTCCACAGCAATAGGCCCTTTGTCAGGGTCTGAATCTGGCTCAGTAAGCGCCACAGGCCAAGACTCCCCTATCTCAACCTCAGGTATCGACTCATCAAGACCCCTCTCAGGCCGAGGATGTCTGTTTTGGGTTCTTGTGGATTTTCTGTAACTTGTTCAACCTCTTCACTCTGCCTTTCAGTTGCTGTCTGCACTTCTTGGACAGGTACTGTCACATCATCAAAGGGACACTCCACTCTGCGAGTGTGGGCAGCATGAATTCAGTTGGGGAGACCTCCACTCTTAACAGCAGTGTTCGTTACTAGGATGACTTGGAATGGTCCATGCCATCAAGTTTCCAGATACATTTTCTGAATGGGCTTCTTCACCAAGACCCAGTCATCAGGACTGAGGTCATGGCACTGCTCTTGATGTGGTGGGGTGGTAGCAGCTCCAACCTGGTGAGACAAAGAATGCACAACATCAGATAGTCCCTTACAATAGTCAAGAATAATGGCATCTGTGATGTTCACAAGTGCATTTGCGGACACTGCTGGCAGTGTCATTGCTCGAGCCATGATGAATTCACGTGGGGACAATCCTGTCCTCCAATCAGGAATGCAGCAAAGACTCATTAACACAAAGCGTTAAGCCTCAGGCCACTTCAGAGACTTTGATGCACACACTTTGGCCAATCTGGATTACAACATTCAGTTCACCTGCTCGACTATGCCTGAAGCCTCAGGGCGATAACTACATTATAGTCTTTGCTCCACTTGTAATGCAACACACAAAATTTTCAGGACCTCATTATTGAAATGAGTCCTTAGGTTTGACTCCAGCGAAGTAGGGAAACCGAACCTGGGTATAAGTTCCCACAACAACAACTTAGCTACTATAAGGCTATCACTTCTCCTGGTTGGGTATGCTTCAGCCCAATGCAAGAAGACACACACAATCACCAGGGCATAACTCAGGCCATTCCACACAGGCATCTTGATGAAGTCCAGCTGCATCCTGTTGAATGGCCCTCCTGATATTCCTATATGGCTTAGTGTCACTGTTGTTCTTATCCATACATTCATATACTGGCATACATCACACTTGTGACACAATACTTCAGCCATCAATCTGAATTGAGGGTTAAACCCGTTCTTTTGAAACAATCTGACCATTGCATCCCTCCCAACATGTGCGGGACCATGAAAATGTCTGGCCATTGGGGACAGCAATCTATTTGGCAGTGCATATCTTCCATCTGCTGAAACATAAAAGTCATTCTCTCTTTTAACACAACCTGCTCTGACCCAACTCTGCTGTTCTGCCTCTGGCACTTCCTCCTGCAACCTTTTCACTTCCTCCAAAGTATCAGCTATTGTTAAAAAAAGGTTGTAATTGGTCTGATCTTCAGATGATTCATTTCTATATTCAGCATTAAATGTGCGAGCCCCATGAGCACAATCTCGTGCAACCTCATCAGCATATCGGCTACCAACTGTCACATAGTCATCTCCACTTCTAAGGGCTGAACATTTTACAACAGCAATCTTGGTAGGCAATTGCAATGCCTCCAACAATCTCATGACATGCTCTCCATTGCGTATTAGGGATCCGGATGTTGCATGAATCCCTTCTGTGAACATAACTGACCAAAGTCATGAACAGCACCAAAGCCATGTTGACAGTCAGCAAAAATCCTCACTTTCAGCTGTTCAGAAACACAGCAAGCTCTGGTAAGAGTGATTAATTCAGCCACCTGTGCAGAAGACACCCTTCGAAGCCAGGAGGTTTCCACTAACCCTGGGCGGAGTTCACGGAGTTGCACTACGCGGAACACCGTGAAGTGCAAAAAAAACTCTGCCGCACTACGCGGAGCTCCGCAAGCGGCGGAGTACGATAGAAAAATGCTGTTCGCAGTGATTGCACAGTGCCGGATGCTTGTCCGCACTGTGCAATCATTGCGAACGGCACCATGCACAGCGCAAGCGGTCCCTGCTTTCCTTTTCTGCCGCTCGAATAGATTTTTACTCGAGCGGCAGCTTTCTCAATGCGAACGGGCTGTTTCTCAACGCGAGCGGTCGGGAGCATATGCGACCACTCGCAATGAGAAACCTGACCCCCCCGCATTGAGAAATCTCGCCGGGAGGTTGATTTTCCATGCTCGCGCTTGCCAACTTGATGTTGGCGATCGCAAACGAGGAAACATCTCGCTGGGAGGTTGTTTTTCCTCGCTCGCGGTCGCCAACTTGACGTTGACGAACGTGAGCGAGGTAAAAAACTCTGCTCCGCTACGCGGGGCGGAGTTTTTCGGAACTCCGCGATCTCTGCATAATGCGGAGTGTGGAAAACTCTGCAAACTCCGTGAGCGGAGCGGAGTTCACCGCCCAGGGTTAGTTTCCACTACTCCTGTGACTGTACAGACTGCGCATGCAGCTCTTAGGGTTCCCCCATCATCTCTTAGGCAGGACTCATCAACAACAGTATGAAATCAAACTCTGCCAGTGGCTCATCTTGTATATCTGATCTTGGCTTGGTGCATATTTTGGTGACATAGAGATAATCATGCTCTGCTTCCCAATTATCACTTTCATTTTCAGGCAACGGTAGCAATGTAGCAGGATTCAAAGTAGCACATCACTTTTGAGTAATGTTCTCCACAGTGAGAATATCTGTTCATATTTAGTCAATTGACTGTTGGTCCGGTGTTGAGTGTGTTTATGCGTCAATAAAGTCTCTACAGAATGGGGAACGAACACAGTAGGAGGATGTCCCATGACAATATTTTCACATTATTCTGTGCTGACATACACTGCCACTACAGCTCTAAGGGATCCGGGCAGTTCTACAGCTGCAGGATCAAGAGTAGCAGAATAATAAGCCATAGGTCTTTGTGTATTTCCATGCATTTGTGTAAGCACGGAGAGAGCACAGCCCTCCCTCTCAATGCAGAAAAGAGCAAAAGCTTTGTTATAATCAGGCATTCCCAGTGCTGGGGCATGAGAAAGGCTCTATCTCAGCTCCAGGAAGGCAATCAAGCAAGCACTGTCCCATGGTACTGGATCCGAAATATCCTTGTGTGTGAGCCATTATAAAAGCTTGGCCACTAGAGAAAAGCTGGGTACCCACTGTCGACAGTAGCCTGTCATTCCCAAAAACATCCTTACTTCTCTTTGGGTGGTTGGCTGATTCATTTTAAGAATTGCCAAGATTCTCTCTTGCGACACCTTCCTTGCTCCCTTCGCAATGTGATGTCTAAGACACAGAACTTCCCTTTGACAATACTGCAACTTACTCGGGGATACTTTATGTCTGTTCTCAGCCACGTGCTTTAACAATGCAATAATGTATTGGTATAGAGAAAAAGGCTTGACAGAAATTGATTTCAGTAAACCACTCACCTTCACATGGAATTTGAAAACAAATTGCAGCTGGATTCGGTATCACAGGACAATAGTGAACAACAAAGTTATTGATCTTTCACAGGTCTTGCACAATGCGGTACTTACTGCTAGGCTTCTGCAAGCCCATGATGGGTGAGTTACATTGACTCTCCATTATCGCTTTCAAAATACCTTATTGTACCATTGGCTCAATCACTGGGGTAATCCCAGCAATCGTTTCAGGGGTCAAAATACATGGAGGAGTTCTTGGAAACTAAGCATTGGGTTTAACATTTATGTGGGCAGGCTCAACACGTTTTATGAGACCTATGGGGCCTATTAGCAATAACCGGCGATAATTATCGCTAAGCGCAGTTAGCGCTAGGATAATTATCGCCGGCTATCGCAGAGTTTCTATCGCGGAGATAGCGTGCTATCAGCAACGCTTATCTCCAAAGCGATAGAAACCCTGGAGAGACAGTGTGAATATCGCTTGAAAACAAGCGATATTCGCACTGTGACCAGTGTTAGCTTGGTAATAGGGCGAGGGGATTTAGCCATGTAATCCACCTCCCATTGGATTACATGGCTAAGTCAGGTTTGGACCAGGCGTTAACAAACAAACGCTAAACGTGTTTAGCGCTGGTTAGATTAATCACCTCCCCTGCCTCGCTAATAGGCGATAGCGACCTTAGCGACTGTTTCCAGTCGCTTTTAGGTTGGGAACACCTACTTTGCATGCCATTAGCGATAAATATCGCTGGCATGCAAAGTGGCACCCAACCCGGTCGCTATCGCCTAAAGCTGTCGCTAACAGCAGTTAGCGACAGCTTGCTAATAGAGGCGATTGAATTATCGCCGCTTTAGCGGGAAAAGTCCCGCTAAAGCGGCGATAATCACGTTGCTAATATGCCCCTATGTCCTTTCCTGAGAAGTCCCAGACTTCAGGCTTCACCGTATCTCCAAAATCCGGTGGCAAATCATTTGTCATCAAAGGGTATAATCAAATGTTTGGCCATTGACTTGCCAATTTCAAATCAACATCTTCATCATGAGCCTGAAACTCCACACCTTTTGGCATGCAATAAATGGTGCAATTTAGCTAACATAGCAAATTGCATTCCAAAAGATTCACAGGACTAAATTCACATACCACCAACTAGTGTCTTTCTTCAAAGGACCCTATTTTAACAGCCACTTCTTGTGTTACTGTGTTTGTCATTGTTTATTGGCAACTCATACAGCTTGGATTCTTTTTCCAGAGAGGGGTAAGTTTGGAACTTCTGCTTCTTCTAACAGTAGAAAGGGTAGCCCCAGTGGTGATCGAAAAGGACACAGGGTGGCCATTCACCTCACCTTCCATGAATGGACCACTCTGGTCTAATTCTAAGCCTGCACCAAGCACACAATCTTCCTCCCTTCTCAGGCACTGTCATTGTGACATGTCTGAGCCATAACCCTCAAGTGTGTTACATACAGGAATTTGTTGAAATGGTTTTTTTGTCCTGGAAGGAATCCTGATTAAGATTTAGGACCTGGTTAGAATTAAATCTGGGACCATTCACATTTTGCTGAGGAATTTGTATCACTGGAACTTGCTGTACATTAGGACCTTGCATCCATTGTCTCACCACATTTTGTGATTGTACTGGGTTGTTATGTCAGTACAAAACCTGGATTTTGGACTTGATGCTCATTCATTACTCTATTGGAAATAAGACAACATTCTTGGTTCCAGTGCCATAACTTGTTACAATAATGACATGGATTCAATTTGCTCAATGTTGCAGCATCAATCCCAGTACTCAGGTCAATTGGGGCACCCGACCGCTACCCTGTTGTGGGTAACCATTTTCACCTTGTATCACAGGAACTCCCTACTAATACACACCTTGAATAGCACCAACATTCCCTGCATACAGTTAATTATGGCTTCCTCTTTGTGGTGATGCTTTCATTTGTGCCAACATCAGCTTCTCCTTCAACCGCTTTAAATTCATCACTGCAATATTTCTCATACCTGAAGATCTCATTAATTTACTTATTTTGCCAACAAATTAGATGCTGTTAAATCATCATGCTAACCTGAGGTCTAAGTCCTGCCACAAACTGAGACTCAAAGCTTCCCATATCTTTGGATTTGAGATTTTCCATTCTACTGTGCTGTTTAAACACTTGCAACAACCGCTCATAGAAAGAATGCACAGTTTCTTTGGCAGCAGCAGCTCCTCCATCAAGCAGAGCAGCGCCACCCCACTGATTTCTGAGCAGTGAAAAAAGGAAAAATAAAATGATGATAAAACATGTTATCATTTTATTTTTCCTTGCTATGCCCTTTATGCCGATTCAAGGGCTGTGCCATCCTAATTGACACTGGGAGGCTGGGTGGAGGAGTGGTATGCACTGCTACAAGTGCGCATGTCTACAATCCAGCTATATTCCACAGCCGTGTGGAGAAACACAGCAGACTCCCTGAGTCTGAGCGAGCATCAAATCAGCCCACTCAGGCCAATCTCCATGCTGCTATAAAGCTAGATATAGCATGACAGCAGCATCTGGATTGGATGGAGAGTCTGTGATGCTTGCCAGGAACTGCTGGGAGCAGGAGAGCAGAGGAGCACCGAGGCACAAGATGGCCGGCAGCATCACGTAAATCTTTATTTATTTTTATCCCCTTCCTGCTCTCTTCCTGTGCTCCCCCACATCCCTTTCACCTCCCCACCACTTTTTATTTGTGCCAACCGCCAGTCCTCTTTGGGCTCCTGAGATGTTCTTTCATTCATTTCATTTCAAGAACTTTATTCGGCGAGTAGAAACTGCCATAAAAGTACATACAACTATAAAACAATTCAAGCAGTATAATTCATAGAACAGTAAAATCATTTAAAAAATCATCACATAACATATACAATCATACGCCCTGGACAGAATTTAACACAATCCATTCCCTTAAGTAAATAGCTTTTAAAATAAAAAGAGCAACACTAAAACACACCAGTTGATCATATAGTGCCAGCAGAAATGTCAGTGCATCTTTATAGTTTCTTATATTCTGCATAATAAAAAAGGGGTTTCAAATATTGACATTGCAACTCCTTGTAAAAATGACAGAATAAAATAAAGTGCTGTGTGTTTTGCTTACTCATTCCATCACAGGGACAAGGGGTTTTGTCAGAGATGTAAGTATTCATCTATGGAAATGCAACCAAATGATGCACCATACCACATCTAAGTCTAGTTAGTACATACCGATGTTGATTGTTATTAACACACATCAAATACTCCTGACATCCCTCCCTTTCTTTTAAGGACATATACATATCAACCATCATTTTCTTTGTCTCTACACAAAGTCTAGCTTCAGACCTATGCAGAACAAAAGTGTCCCTAATATGACTCTTGATTAATGCTAATACCTGAGATGGCTCCTCCCCCACTGCCAAATTAAACATAGACTTAAAAGTGGAAACTATATAGGCCAGCCATGGAATTCGAAAAGCATAATCCAATTTTAAACAATCAAGTATAATCAGTGTGGTAAAACTAGTTTCTTCTTCCATCCAGATACAGAGCCAAAGCAACAATGGTTTCATTAAAAGAAAATCCTCCAAATAAAACAGCCTCACCTCTTTATGCACAACTAAGGATGGGGCTGAAACAGCCAAACAGAGCAGCCATTATAAAAAGGCATTTTATTTGACTTGAAGGGATTTACTAGGAGTGTACCCCCACGGTCCGGCCCCAAATATGGCATTTCTTTAATGAGGCACTGACCCAGTTTAGATGAAAAATTAAATATCCTCTCACAATTCCTGCTCATTTTAAGTTTAGCGTTTGAAACCTGTTGCTCCCATATGCCATTACTTGTAAACTGGAACCCCAGATGGCAAAATGTGTTCACTCTGTTGATTAGGGAGCCCTCGATATAAAATGGCCTACATTTATTTGGTTGTTTCCCACATATCATTTGGAAAGTCTTCAATTTATTTAATAGCATATTTGTAGATGCCATAAACTCCCCGTAGGCTACCATCAATGTCTGTAATCCATTGGGGGTCCTAAATATTAATACAGCATCATCAGTGTATAACAACACCGGAATTGGGCGCCCAGAAATGATGGGTACATCTGCCTGAAGCGCCTGCAAGGCTTCGTCCACTTCATTGATAAAAAGGGAAAACAATAAAGGGGCTAGTGCGCATCCCTGTCTAATACCCTTTCCTATAATAAAATCAGGTGAACATTTGCCCCGTGGACCATAAAAGGCTTTGCCCAATAGATTCTTATAAAAGCGAGTTAAGAAACAAAAAATTGCCATGGGAGCACCTAGGCTAGTCAGGGTTGACCGTAGAATAGAATGATTGACTAGGTCGAATGCACTGCTAAAATCTACAAAGCAGAGGTACAAAGACCCCAGCTTAGCCCTGGTAAATTTCCCCTAATAGGAGGTCTAAATTAACGCATTGTTCTGTTGTCCCCAGGTCCCTCCTGAACCCATATGACGTGGGGAAAGAATAGAATTCTCTCGGGCCCATTCCTCCAGCCTCTGTAACAAAACCCTACTCATCTATTTTACAGATGCGGTCAGGAGGGAAATGGGGTGGAAGCATTTAGGATCAGATTTTTCACCTTTTTCAAAAATAGGGATGATTATTCACATAGACCAAGACTGGGGAATTATACTTTCAGCAGCTGCGTTGAATAACCTAGTTAAAATGGCCCCATAGTTCTTTGGATGCCTTAAAAACATCTACTGGGACCCAATTGGGTCCAGAGGCCCTTCCATTAGCACTAGAAGGTGTAGAGCAAATGACTTTGTCAATAGAAATGATAAGTGGGATTGGATGCCAACTACAAGTTCATTCAGTCCCCATTTCTCTGCCCACTTTTAAATTCTCATTAAAAAAGTTTGAAAAATGTTCCCCCATACATGGCAGTCTACAAATGAGTTAAGCTCTGGGATCTTATCATACTTCAAAAAAAGAGTGTTAATCATATCCCAAAACAGCTTACTATCCCTTGTCTCTGCAGCTTGTCTCAAGTTGGACCATGCCTCTTCTTGTAAAAACCATTTCTTCTCAGCAAGTACCTGCTTATAATATTTGCGGAGAGTCTTAATTAACACGGTATCTCTAGGCGAGCAGTGTAAAGCCTCTCTCAGTTGTTGAGCGGTCCGAGTACATAGTCGATCAAACCACACCCCATGTTTAGCCGATGCATGTCTGGGGCTTCTTGTCAGGAGGATATTAGACTGAGAATGCTTTTAAAACAATTTAGCATATGTTCCTGGATTATCACATCTCCCAGGCAATAGCTAATCTCTGTTGGGTTCCTCCTAATAATTTCCTCTAAAAAGCTGTTGGGTTCAACTCCTGCCCATTTCATTTGGACCCCATTTGGCCCAACTGGAATGATATCAGTAGTTGTTATAGGATCTGCTCCTTTATGGCCCCAAAACAAGAAAGGTATTACAATTGGGTTATGCTCGCTAAGTGTAGATGCAATAATAAAAGGGGAATCAAACACATGATCAATTACAGTGCAAGCAGCTCTACCAGTAAAAGAGGGGATCCATACTCCATTCTAACCACTTTTGCATAAGGAAATCATATTTACGAAAAATGAATTCAAAGTATCGCCATAATCATTATGATAAATGCAACAAATCATCTCCCTCCCAGTTTGAATATCCACAAACCAGTGATGCAGGTAAAGGGTAACACTGGATGGTAAAATCCCCTGCCCAAATTACAATAAAATCAGAATGAATTGGGCGTATAAAAGCTTCTGGGGCAACATCTAAAGTACAGATCACGGAGCTACAGGTAGAGTCAAAAAGTTGTTATAAAAATTGACCAATACCATATCAGTTCCCCTTTTAGTAGTTAACCACAGCATCTGGGTATGCGATCCAGCTGATGAAGATCGTTTAACCATTACATGGAGGTTATTAGAAATGAGGACTTGTAAACCTCCTTTTGCCCTTCCCATGGAGGAAGGAATAGCTCCCAAAAATGGGAAGAGTACCCCTCGACATGAAATGGAGTCACATACCAAGTTTCTTGGAAGCATATAATATTCAGCCTAGTTGTAACAGTAGACCATTCTAACTCGCCCACCTTGTTCTGCAGCCCACATATATTCCAAGTAGCAAATAAATAACAATCCTCAGATCCTTTGTGAGTGCTAACTGTTAGACCTTCGACACACGATGGGACATTGGAACTACAGGTCTCGACATCTATGGCTAAACTAGGCCAAAGATTATTTTCTCCACTAATATCCTCCAAGTCATTTAGACAGATTATATTTGGTTCTAGCAGACCGGCTACCGGCTCGATCTTGTTAGATTCAGCTCCCACTCATGTCATACATCTCCCCCATCATACCTTGTTCAAGTCAGTCGTTGTCATATAGTGAAGTCAATGCTTGGAACCTGTCAGATATGGCTAGTCGGGGAAGAATCTGGTAAACCTCTCTGCCCAGCTGGTTGTTATTCCACTTATTATTGGGCCCTGTTGCTAGATGACATAAATGGCGATAGAAGAAACCCAATGGAAGTAATCCAATATTCCTGTAGAAGGGGGAAATAGGCATGGACCTTGCTAGGGTTTCTCCTGTGAGGTCTGGATGTTGTAAGCTAATAATAATACAATCGTCTTTAAAGGTCTTCCTTAAAGGCCCTACCCACCCCACTATCTGGGTCATCAATATTTGTTGTGATCATTTAGATGGTAGAACTTGATTCTGATTGTGCCAATGCACAACTTTATCATTTAGCGATTCAGAGGATTCATTCTGGCCTGGGTTTAAAAATGGTACCATAACCATTATTGCTACGTAGGGGCAGCAGGCTGGGGGTAGATTAATTGCTACATGCTCGCAGTGAGTCGATTTCACCTTAGTTACTAGGGCCAATATCTGGGTCTCTGGTTGCCCTACCATGTGCATGGATGTCATAGAAGGTGTCCCTTTATTAACCCTTTCAGATCTTATATTGAAAATAATGTTTTCAGTAGAGTTAACCAAGGCTACAGTAGCAGTTTTAGCTGAGAGGTGGTGTTCCACACATTCAATCTCCTTGTTAAGAGCCACTATAGCTTTACTAATATACCCATCCAGTGTTGAATCGCTCACCTTAGTCTGTAGTATAGCTTTCCATTTACCCATGCTGATCTTCTTAATGTGCCTTGGGAGCAAGAAAAGCAAGAGGAAAAAAAGTACCTGGTTTACGAACCAAAGGTGGTGGCCCAGCTCTACCTCATCCGGTCTATGACAGGCTAAGACGAGCCCGGCTTGGCCTGGTCTTCGCCCTCCCATGCAGTGGGAGCAGCCACAGGTTTCGTAGAGTGCCTCTGGACACACAACATTGGCAGTGGTGTCTTGCCTCAGAGTCTGCTGGTGCTTGTGGTGCCCCCCTGTTCCTGGTTACAAAGCTTAGCTCCCCGCACAGTAGGAGCCGCTAAAGGATTTGTACAGCGCCTCCGGGTGCACATCGTTGATGGCGGCATCCTGCCGCAGAGTCTGCTGTGGCTTGTGGTGCCCCTCTGTTCCCGGCTACAAAAGCTTTGCTCTCTGTGCAACGGGAGCAGCCACGGGATTTGTAGAGCACCTCCAGGTGCACAACAACGGTGGCAGTGTCCTGCCACAGAGTCTGCTGGGGCTTGTGGTTGACCCCTGTTCTCAGCTACACAAGCTTTGCTCACTCTGTTCTGTCAATCTCAACCCAATCAATGTATTTCGCCAGCATCTTCCCTTTCGAGAAGATAATCACCTGTTGATACTTTTTCATCACCAAAGGCGAGGGAGCATGAGATATCAGGTTTCTCTGAAGCTACTTGGCTGGTCACTGTATAGTCACTTCACATTCTGCCTACAAATCACTCTGCGCCACAATGTCAAAAAGGGTATTCAAATCTATCCACAATACTTGTGAAATCTTCACAAATCGATCAACCTGGGTGTACTATGCCACTGGCTTATCTCTCAATTTGGTAAACTCATTTGTAAATGATGCAATATCACTCCTACTTCATTGTACATGAACGTTACCTCCACCAGGCACTTACCTCAATGTCAAATTTAAAGCACCTTCTCCATCTATCAAAGACAGAGGTGGGTCTCCTGTCGCTTTCTTTGGTTCTTTCTTCTTGGCTCATCTGCCTTCCCACTTGTCTAATTCACTCAATTTCCAGATGCTGCCAATTAACAACCTAATTTGCATTATCATTCCTGATGTCCTCACACTGGTTATGCTATTTTCATCAAAAACATATGCTGTTACTTTTCTGTAAGGATTTAGTCCTACTTAAATCTACATCATATACTTGGGCCAATTCAGATAGCTTGTCATAAGCTTGTCCTGCATGCTTAGTAACATCTTGGCACTTGTATATAAATTCTTTCTCTTGATAGGTATCAAATCTGGAAAGATCAATATTTCGTGAGATCATCTCATCCAATTCTAATTTAAATTTGTCCACATCCACTGCATTCTCTCTTCCTGGAGACTAGAGTTCTCTGCTCAATCTTGAATCCTCACCTTCTCATGGGGACCCATTGAAAAGTCTAATCAAATCATCCAATTCCCATGCATTTACACTATTTTGGACTCCAGAAGTATTGGATACTATCCCTTCCCGGGGAATACTGCGTTTAATACAATGAGGTGAATTCCAAATGGACAGGTGAGAATTTTGTGACCTACGAGCAGGTTCCCCTACAGGGGTAAGTCCAGTCTGATTCATTGCTGATGATACAGAAGCGACATATGGTGATGTCACCATATTCAAGACCAAAGTAGTTCTTCGCATGCTTCCCCATCCAGGAGCAACAGGAACAGTAGTTAACATATTTAGTTTAGTAGGAACCGTCAAAGCATGTGTCATGGTTGCTGACGACTCAGGTTTATACAAAGGAACTGCAGGATAAATAGTAACTGGAACAGTTATTGTGTCTGGGGCATTCAAAACAGTAGAGTTAAGAAAATCATGAATCCCTGAACTCTCTCTCATAGAGTTCTGACTCATATTCACTTGGGCGGTGGCTCCCTCAGAGTCTTCACCAGTAACAGCAACACTCATTCCTTCAGGTTGGGACACATTAGAAGGAGGTGGACGGGTTGACAAGAACACATTCAGAAATTCATATCTAGACTCACTATCTTCGCCTAGTCCCTGTGCCCTCTTTACTTTATCCTCCTTTGTTTTTTCCTTCCGGGGTTCCTCACCCGTCTATGCAGTGTATAACCTGGTTCCCTCAATCATGTCAGCTATCCATTTTTGTTCTGCATCCCACCTAACTTCATCGCAGCTATGTAATGCATTTCTGACCTCACCCTGATACGTCTCTTTTTCTTTGACATTGGCTACATGCTCCCAGGGATTAAGTGCCTCATAACGTGCGGGTCAATGGGGTGGCTGCATCTCATACAATACCCTTCATAATTTTCAATTATGTCACATTAAATGTTCTATAGCGTGGAAACATCAATGTACTTTCTTCTTCAGCTATCTTATGCCACTGACTCAACCAAATGCATGTGTGGAGCCCAACATTTTTAGCTATATAGCGATCTGCCAAGCCTTCTGGCGGCACCTTTTCTCCTTCACAAATAGGGTCTCTCACATTTCCCTATATCTAATCTCTGGTAGCCCTGAAATATTTCATTTTTCAACAATAATATCAACAATCACAAATAGAATTTTCGTTTCAAAATCAGGAATTAATTTCTTTTAACCACAGTTCTCTTTCTGTGTAAAAAAACAATCTCAGTTCAGCACTCTGTGATGCAATCAACCAATAACAACATTCAATCTCAGCGTGGCACCTATGACTTACTTCTCACTCCTCTCAGTGGTTCACCCTCCTATACAATTTTTACATATGCACCCTTTCTCAACACTAAGCAAATACAAAACAAAATGCCAAGCGATTTCAACAAATAACATTTTGCCTGCTCCACTAAAGAAATCAAAGTATTTAATCACAGAAGAAATGGTCCAGAGGGACTCCTTCTCACGTACTCAGACAAACATTCAAATGAAACCTCAATTAGCGGTAATCACCCAGATTAATGCAGTTTCTCCCTTTGCACAAAAGGATCCACCACACAAGTCACATCTTACTCTCACACAGAGGTATATGCCCCGCTTGTCTCAATTGTGCATACCATGGTACCTCACAACTAACACCACAAAACGTAGCAGACAAATTACAACAGAGTGTATTCCACATTTATATATTTATCCCAGGATCTTAAGCTTCGTCCAACCCGATAACAACTTCAACTGCTCAGCATTAAGCACATTCACATCTGTATCACAAAACATCATCACCTCACAGTCCACAATCTCTGCAAAATACTGCATGTTTGACATACACAATTACAAAGTATTCCCTATTAATACTCACTCCTCCGCTATTACAGCTCTCTTCCGAACCACTAGAACTCCGCTGATCCTCCGAATTGAGACATGGGTTTAAGGCTAAGACTGGGTGTGGGCAAGTCTAGAGTTTCTACAGGGGATACTCTAACTCCCTTTTGCTTCAGTAGCTAACTGTCGGACAATGCTACCATCCGAAAGAGCACTGGGCCTTACAATGTCACTAAAGATTTTTCCCCATTGGTTGTTTGGACCTTTGTTCGTTGAAGTAAAGCATTTAAAGGGAGAAGTCATCAACAATACATTTCTAACTTTTAAAGACAATGTGACTCCATAATAAGGACTAGGAATCACCAACTATAGTGCAAGGATTTTATTTTGGATTACCAATAAATCCAGAATATGTTGAAATCATAAGTAAATTCAATAAATGCAGAAATACAATAGTTAAACTGACATATCTCATTAGGTTGAGGCATCATAGAATGAGATATTGACTTGTGATAATCAAAGCAATAAAGAAAAAGATTGAAGTAAACAGGTGTTCCATAAAGAAACATCCCTTCTCTCTTCTAAACATAGAGTTAATATAGGCTCATCTATCAAGGGTCTCGAGTTCGGGAGCGAAGAAGGTGTCAGCATGTTAAAACCTCAGTATAGAGCTTGGGAAAGAAAAATAAGTGTTTAGCATAAAGTTTCACACTTGCAAGCATAAGGAAAGCAGAGTGGTCTGTACCATATTGAAGACTAACAGGAATCTCAGTTACATCCAACTGTGAGAACATCAATTTAAAAAACCTAAGATTCAGAAACATCCTTATCTACTTTCACACCAGCAGGAACCAATCAAATCATTACCCGAAGGCATCTTCAACATCCCTTCAGTTTCCCACCACATCAATAATTGAACTGTAGTTCTCAACCTTTAACATCTTGCCATCTTGGTAGATGATGAACAGAAAGCCTCTTTCGACATTTAATTCTCTACGTTCACTGCTAAGTTCTTCCTCGAGAAGTCTAATACAAACAATAAGCCTTTCTCTAACTAACAAGAATCATGATAATTCACCAAAATGCTTTTCAACTGAGGCCAGTAGTCATGCTTATTTAGGTTAACAGTTAATATAAGCTTGAATATGTGATTATACACACACATGTAAACTTGAAGAATAAGGGCCCTATTACGAGTTTTGCGGTCCGAATGTCGTAGGACCGCATCTGCCCCCACAAGCAGCCCACGGCGCTGGCGGTCCAGAGACTGCTGCTTTACGAGTTGTGGGGGCTGGGATCTTGCAGTGGTGGTGAGTGCTTTTCACAAACATATCAATGCCTGTGTGGGCATTTCAACTGTAGATGTGTCAGATTGTCATGATCCCAGCCACTACATGGCCCTCTCTTTTTTTTTTACTTATAAAGCGCAACTGCGACTCCGAATGGAGCATCCTGGCACTGAGCGGAAATAATAAAGTTCATAGCGGACAGAGCAGACATGCACATAAGCAAAGGTTCTTTTATCAGAGAATAGGAGTAGGGAGCTGCAAAGATCCAAGTTTTCAGTTGTTTCTTAAAGAGAAGTTCTGAGTTGATATGAGATGTCTGGGGAGGTGATTATAAGCCCTAGGCCCCAGGACAGCAAGTGATTTGCCACCTTTAGTCTTGCACCTAAAGGTAGGGGGTTTAAGCAGATTGGCCCTTGTGATTTGATTGGGCACTTCCCCTTCCCCAAGTTGCATTTTCACTCTGTGATGAGGGTTGCCGTGTGTGCCTTCCCTGGTGGCATGGTGGGAACTATTGGCCTTAGCAGTCAGTTGATTAAACTCAATAGTCAATTGTCTGTTCATTAAAAATCCATTAGAAGACTCCAGAATCTTGGCAACAGTGACAGGTGCACCTATTCACAAGGAGAAACTTCAAGACTAATAGCTTTGCTCAATCTAAATATTCCATGATCCTAAGGACAGCATCAGGTGTATTTCAAGACTAATTACTCTGCTCAAGTTGAACGTTCCATGACCCTGGGGGCAGCAGCAAGAGAACTCCAAAACTAATTACTCTGCTCAAGTTGAACTTTCCATGACCCTGGCGACAGCAGCAAGTGCACTTGCCTCTCAATCTCAAATGGAGTAACTGCCAAAAATCAGCAGGTGTTGTTTTCTAGAAACACATAGCCGGTTTCTATTTAAAGGCTGCTCCCACCCAGGTTTCCTGCTTGCCATATTTGTCCTGCACTCACCTGCTTCCCTTCGCGGGCCATCCTCAGTTCTCCGATTCAGGCTGCAGCTGCTCCCTGATCCTGTCCTGACCCGGCAACCACTTCAGCATCGGATTTCCCAGAAGAAGAAAAAGCCAACAAAAGAAACAATCTGACATCAGGTATTTTTGCTAAAAATCTGTTCCTGTTTCTTGTGATCTGGGCTCAGTAGCAGTAGATTCTAATAAACGAAATGACCCTTTGATTGTTGTAGCACGAGGTAGACTCTACAAAGAATAAACCTCCCTGTATAAAAACTTTTGTTGTCCCCTAGGAGTACAAGTTGGTAGATTCCATCTTGACACACAGACTACAATTAGGACACTTGGACTCACCGCATGATAAGTGGTTGTCCAGAGATTGCTTGCACTGCACTTGAGATGCTACAGGATAATTGTGTTGACAACCATCAAGTGATTCATTAAAAACCATGCTCCAACTTCACGATCACACAAGCCTTCTGACCAGAAAGACAGTGCACTACCAGATGTCTGTTGGGGTACGAACAAAGGACATACAAATAAGATTTGATGAATCTGTTTAATAACCATATTGTGAGTTAAAACACTGTTCTTGCAATTCACAGATACTCCTCTGATCAGGAGTTCGCACAAGATGGTGACAGGCCTTTTTGGGACCCCACTGTAGCTGCCACAGAGGAGTACCACAGCATCTTGTTTATCTTTCCCAATCCCAACCCCCTTTCCCCTTGGGGCCTGCGACTGGTACAGTCTCATTTCCTGCCCCCGGAGATAGACCCTAGGAGGAATAAAGAGATCTAGCGTCGCCCTATCAGAACCGACTGGCATTCAGGTGAGTGGCTCTTAACACGGATGCACACATATGCATGATATATGTGGAAAAACACCATATACCCATATGTGGGTTTGTCTGGAAATGGGTATATGGTTAAAAAAGGACTCGCCTGTAGATCGCCGCAAACATGGTTGTAATCCTCAGCATGAAGATCCTGTTGTGAAGGGGAGACTGGGCAAAAGGGATCCACGTCAGAATCTGCTTGAAAGAAGAAGAAGAAAAGGGTGAGTGCTAACCCCAAATCTTTCATGTTATAAGAGACAAAGGTCACTAGTCACTAGACTTCTCGATCATCGTTGGACTGCACCCCCTGGTATCGCTGGTTCCGTTGTATCCTGTATACCTCACGATCGCTCATGTTAATTTTCCCGCTTGCGAGTACTATTGCCGGACGCCCTGCACTCTTCGTATCAATTGTTACTCCACTGCGAGTGTTAATAGGCCCTTTTAGAACTGGGGGTCTCTAGTTGGCAATGGTATACACCTTTGTCCAAATAGGGACCCTTGCTTCTAAGTCAGGGAAAGGGGATTACACACCTGGATAACCCCTGCTCACCCCCTTGGTAGCTTGGCACGAGCAGGCAGGCTTATCTAAGAGGCAGTGTGTTAAGCATTTGTGAAAACATACAGTAATACAGTGAAAACACTACAGATGGACACCACACAGGTTTTATAAAAATAAGTATTCTTTATATAGACTTATCACAAGACCACAAAACGACAAAAATCCACAATACTGTACCGAAAATACACTTAAAAGATGGTGAAGTTACTTAGTTCAAGTTGATGATAAATGCGACAAAGTTCTCACAAAAGTACCTGGATGCGTAACGCGAAATGAACAAAAGGTTCGCAGGGATGGAGATGCGTTGGTTCCTTGCTTCGGGGGAGACGATGCGTCGCACCTCAATGCTTGCGCAGAGTAGGGGATGCTTCTTGATCCTTACCGGAGAGGAGGTGATGTGTAGGTTCTCGTGCTGCGTTCCGGTTGCGATGCGCAAGATGACGCCTTGATGCGATGCGATGATCCGGTGCGATGCGATAAGATGGCGCCCTTGATGCGACGATGTGAAGACAATGCATGCACGCCGAAGGCCATGCGGTGAACTCTGTACCTTTGGAGCCGCGACAGGCCCTGCGACGCGCTTCTCCGGTGATGCGACAGCGACCCTTGCGGTGGTGACACGCTTCTCCGGTGATGCGACACTCAGCGGTTGTTGACGAAGACACGCTTCTCTGGTGATGCGGCGGCAGCCTCTGTGGCGGCGACACGCTTCTCCGGCGATGCGACGGCAACAGCTACGAGGGCGACACGCTTCTTCTCGTTGCGTCGCGCTTCCAGCTCCCAGCGACACGCAGGTCTCAGCAGACAGAATCCCCAGCAAGGGAATTCAGGCGGGAGCTGGTGATGAAGTCTTTTGGCCCTGAGACTTCAGCAGGAGGCAAGCACAAATTCAAGCCCTTGGAGTAATATTCTGCAAGATAATGAAAGTTCTTTAAAAGTTCCTTCTCCTTTCCTTGGCAATGAAGAAACCACTGCAGGCCAACCCAGCAAACAGCACACTTGGCAGAGGGGCAGTCCAACTCCTGCAGCTTCCTTGGTTCTTCTCCTTGGCAAACGGGTCGTCTTGTTGTTCCACAAGTGATCTGATTTCCTAGGGGTCTGGGTCCCCTTTTTATACATCTTTTCTCTTTGTTCTCTGAAGGCAGAGAGGCCTTTGCCTAGTCCAAAACCAGTTCTGGTCAGTCCTGGAGCACTTTGTTTACAGGACTCCTTCTTGCCTTTCATAA
The DNA here is from genome assembly GCA_963921515.1 of Calotriton arnoldi. Classification (NCBI taxonomy): domain Eukaryota; kingdom Metazoa; phylum Chordata; class Amphibia; order Caudata; family Salamandridae; genus Calotriton; species Calotriton arnoldi. The sequence goes on from CAWUFW010007583.1 coordinate 805,608, forward strand.
TGTGGGGCAGGGTGCTCAGTCGCCCAGCAGGAGGCGGAGCCAGCATTGTGGAAGGCAGGCACAGCCCTATTCAGACCCAGGTGCTTACTCCTCCCACCACTTGGATGCAGATCTCTCTATTCAGCCCTGTGCTGACTCACCCTGTCTCCTGGAGCCACCTCCAGCCCCTGTCACTCACAAAGCCAGACACACAATACACAACCTAGCAGAGGCAGGTTTGGAAGGTTAGGCAAGAAAATACACACTTTCTAAAAGTGGTATTTTCAAACACAGATTGTTAAAATCAACTTCACTAAAAGATGTATTTTATCATTCTGAGTTCAGGCATACTAAATTCGTTTTTCTACCATGTTCCCTGGGTCAGTTAGGATTATAAGATGTAATAATCAAACTGCCCATTCTGGCCTATGGGGAACAGGTAGCCTTGCAATAGTGAAAAACGAAAATGGCTGTAATTCACTATTAGGACATGCCACACACACCAGGGCATGTCCTACCTTATACTTACAATGCACCCTGCCCTTGGGCCTACCTTAGGGGTGTCTGATATGAAGATAATAGAAGGTTTAGGGACTGGCAAGTGGGTGCACTTGCCAAGTCGACATGGCAGTCACAGACTGCACACAGGCTCTGCAATGGCAGGCCTGAGACACACTTTACAAGCTGCTTCTGTGGGTGGCACAACCAGTGCTGCAAGCCCACCAGCAGTATTTGATTTACAGGCCCTGGGCACACATGGTGCACTATACTAGGGTCTGACAAGTAAATCAAATAACCCAATCATGGAGTCACTAATCAATACATCAATTTAACATAGGGAGCACTTGCACTGTGGCACTGAATAGCAGTGGCACAGTGCCTAAAGCATAAAACCAGCAAAAACATATCAAAACAGAGGAGGCAATCAGTAAAAAATGGAAGGGAGACTCACGCCAATGATACCAGGTCTAACACGTGTACCCTCCAGCTGAAATGTGGGGAGAACTACCCTTCCCCTTGGGAGTCCTCTTCACTAGGCGGAAAAATCTGGACAGACCATCAGCATTGGCATGTTCTGTACCAGGGCGGTGTTCCACCGTGAAGTCCATACCCTGTAGGGAAATGGACCACCTCAACAACTTTGGGTTCTCACCCCTCATCTGCAAGAGCCATCTGAGGGGCCTGTGGTCGGTCTGAACCAGGAAGTGAGTCCCAAACAAGTATGGTCTCAACTTCTTCAGTGCCCAGACCACAGCAAATGCCTCACGCTCAATTGCACTCCACCTCTGTTCCCGTGGAAGTAACCTCCTACTGATGAAGGCTACAGGTTGGTCTAGGCCTTCCTCATTAATCTGTGATAGAACAGCCCCCACACCATGCTCTGAAGCATCCGTTTGAACAATGAATTCTTTTGAGAAGTTGGGCGCCTGAAGCACCGGTGCTGTGCACATGGCAGTCTTCAGGGCGTCAAAAGCCTTCTGACAGGTGTCAGTCCAGTTCACTTTCTTGGGCTGCTTCCTGGAAGACAGCTCAGTCAAGGGTGCAACAATGTTGCCATACCCCTTGACAAACCTCCTGTAGTACCCCGTGAGTCCTAAAAAGGCTCTCACCTGTGTCTGAGTCTTTGGGGGTTCCCATGCCAGGATGGTATCAATCTTGGGCTGTAGGGGCGCCACCTGGCCGCTTCCTACCTGGTGCCCAAGTACACCACAGAACCCTGCCCAATCTGGCACTTACTCGCCTTGATTGTGAGGCCTGCCTTCCGCAGCGCCATCAACACTTCCCAGAGGTGGCGCAGATGTTCTTCCCAAGTGGAACTAAACACCGCAATGTCACCCAGGTAGGCGGCACTGAAATCTTCCAGTCCGTCCAACACCTGGTTGACCAACCTCTGAAAGGTGGCAGGGGCATTCTTCATCCCAAAGGGCATAACCCGGAATTGGTAGTGCCCATCTGGTGTGGAGAATGCTGACCTCTCCTTGGCCCCATCGGTTAAGGCAATCTGCCAGTACCCAGACGTCAAATCAAACGTGCTGAGGTACCGGGCAGCTCCCAACCGATCAATGAGCTCATCAGCTCTGGGGATGGGGTGCGCGTCAGTCCTGGTGACTGAATTGAGTCCTCGGTAGTCCACACAGAACCGGAGTTCGGGTGTGGCACCAGGCGCGGCAGCCTTTGGGACCAAAACCACTGGGCTGGCCCAAGGACTGTTAGAGGACTCAATCACCCCTAGGGAAAACATCTTGGAGACCTCCTCCTTAATGTAAGCTCTGACCCTGTCAGTCACTCTGTAAGCCTTGTGCTTCACAGGAGGACTGTCCCCAGTGTCCACATCATGGACGCACCACTCAGTGACACTAGGAACCAGGGAGAACAAATCAGGGAATTGCCCCAGCAGTTGGCTACAATCTTGCTGCTGTTCAGGGGTCAGTGTGGCAGAGAGGCCAACACCATCCACTGACCCATCTTGCTCTGCTGCAGACAGGAGGTCAGGAAGAGGCTCAGTCTCCTCCTCCATTCCATCATCTGTCGCTAGGAGCATGCCCACTTCGGACCTTTCTAAGTGGGGCTTCAGGCGGTTAACATGCAGGACCCGCAAAGGGTTCCTGGGAGACCGCAAGTTCACCAGATAGGTGACATCACTCTTGCGCTCCACCACCTCAAATGGACCGGTCCACCTGTCCTGGAGCGCACAGGGCTCCACAGGGACCATGACCCAAACTTTCTGTCCAGGCTGAAGCTCAATGAGAGTGGCATTCTGATCGTACCACCGCTTCATCTCTTCCTGGCTGGCTTCCAGGTTCACCTGAGCGAGTTCTCTGAAACGCCGAGTCTGGTTCCTGAAGGCCAGCATGTAGCTATATACATCCTGGGGAGGTTTCCTGGGAGATTGCTCCCAGCCTTCCTTGACCAGACTCAAAGGTCCTCTTACCGGGTGACCATACAGCAGCTCAAAGGGGCTGAACCCTAAGGACTTCTGAGTCACCTCACGGTAAGCAAACAACAGGCATGGCAAGAGGACGTCCCACTTACGCCTCATAGGTTCCTCAAGACCCATAATCATGCCCTTAAGGGTCCGGTTGAATCTCTCAAACAGCCCATTACCTTGGGGGTGGTAAGGAGTGGTGAACTTACAGGTAACACCGCACTCCTTCCACAGGGACTTCATATAGTTAGATATGAAGTTGGTACCACGGTCTGACACCACCTCTCGGGGGAAACCCACACGGGAAAAAAACCCCATCAGCGCACGTCCCACCACGGGGGCCGTCACTGTCCTGAGAGGGATGGATTCCGGGTACCGGGTAGCATGGTCCACCAAGACCAGGATAAACCTGTTGCCCATGGCTGTCTTGGGGTCCAGTGGCCCCACAATGTCAATGCCCACCCGTTTAAAGGGGGTACTGACTACAGGGAAAGGTTGGAGGAGCCTTGTGCTTCCTTCCACTTTCCCACTTGCCTGGCAAGTTTGGCAGGTCCTACAATGAGTATCTGAACTCTTGCGCATCTGGGGCCAATGAAAATGGGAAACAAGCCTTTCAAAGGTCTTGTTCTGCCCCAGATGTCCAGCTAAAGGAACGTCATGAGCCAAACCCAGTATGAAGGCTCTGAAGCGCTGGGGTACCACCAGCACACGGGCTGACCCAGGCTCAGCAACCTTAGGCTCGCTATACTTGAGGTCGTTCTCCCAGTAGATCCAATGTGATCTAGACTGATCACCTGCTGCCTGGTTTGTGGCCTGTTGCCTCAAACCCTCAAGAGAAGGGCACTTCCTTTGCTCCTCACAAAATTCCTCCCTGGAGGGACCTCCTTCTTGCTGCAAATGGGTCAGCTCAGGCAGGTCTCCCAGTTCAGCAACTTGTTCCCCTGTAGGTTCCAGGGCATCCCCCTCAAGGTCTGCCTCCTCCTGGACCGTGGGAACTATGGGGGCTGGTTTCCCGTGCCCCTCCTACCTCTTCTCTTTAAGGCAGGGGTCTGGGCCATATTCTCAGACTCCAGAACCTCTTGATCACCCTTACTGGCCGCCATGAACCGAGGGGTTACACACGCCCACTCAGGCAGACCCAACATCTCCAAATGAGACCTTCTCTCCACCTTAGCCCAAGGGAGTCCTCTAAATCATTGCCCAACAGACAATCAACAGGCATGGCTGGCCTCACAGCAACTTGGAGAGTACCTGAGACCCCCCCACTCAAAGGGAACTTGCGCCACCTCACACTGGCTCTGTGAGTTGTCTGCAGCAACAACAGGGAAGAATGCATGGGGACAACCTGCTCTTTGGACACCAACCGACAACTGACAGCTGTCACACTTGCACCGGTGTCTCTTAGAGCTTCCACCCTATGGCCATTGATGGTCACCCACTGCCTGTACTTTTTAGTGTTATCAGGCAGCTGAGTTTTAGGGACCATCTCAAAGTCCCCTAATGAGACAAGGGACATCTCTGCGGGATCCCACCCACCTTGGGCACCCATCTCCTCCCCCCCCAGGGCTACACTGGCAATCTGACGGGGTGGTGCACGGGGTGGTGCTTTGGGATCTCTCATGGGACACTGAGGATCATACCAACGGTGGCCCAATTGACCACACGTAAAACATTTACAGGGGCCTCTCTGAACAGGTTTACCTGTCGGGCCTCTTGCTTCTTCTCAGGGGGAGGCTGGGAACCCTTCCCTTGGTTCCTTGGGAATTACTTTGGGGCCCTTTCTGGAACTCCCTCTGTTTACCCTTGTCCCCCACTCTTCTGCTGGGGACCCTGCCCACCCTTGGCGGAGTCTCCCACATGACCCTTGTGGACCCGGGTGCTTACCCAGCGGTCCGCCTCCTCAACAAGTTTCCTAGGGTTAGTTAACTTGCTATCAATAAGGTGCTGGCGTAGCTCTGGAAAACAGTTAGCAGACAAGTGCTCCCATGCAAACAAATCATAGAGAGCTTCAAAAGTATCTACTTTGCTACCCTTCACCCAACCTTCCATAGCTCTGCAAAAGAAAGACTGATACTCCACCCAGGTAGTTGCCTCCAGTTTCTTACAATTTCTGAACCTCTGTCTATAGAGTTCTGGGGTCAAACCATACCTTGTCATAAGGGCTTCCTTCATATGGGCATAAGACATCCTATTCTCACTGGGCACGTTTAACAAGGTATCCCTCCCATCACTCACAAAGCGGCCCCACAACCCCGCTCCCCAATCCTTCTCAGGGACCCGGTGGGCCAACATTGCTATCTCATAGGCTGCAAACCACTGCCCAATATCTTCCTGTCTGTGAAACTTTTTGATGATATCTTTGGGAATATAAACTTTACCTTCTGCAGGCACATATGGTGTGCTGCCACCAGAGGGGTTGATTCCTAAGGCCTGCGCTTTCAGCTCCAACTCCCTCAACATTCTCTCATGTTCCAACCTCATTTTCTCTCTTTCCAAGGTCATCCTGCTATTTTCTAGGTCCCTCTGACCCTCCATTTTGAGCCTTGCCATCTCCAGTTTGTGCACACTATTTCTCTCCCTGTCTTCCAACTCTCTGGGGGACAGGTGTTTGGAAGAGATGCTACTGCCAGGTGGGGACGGTACCCCTCCCCTGGCTGGAAACTCTGGCCTATCCAGTTGCCCATCTGCATCCCCAGGTGGCTCCACCACCAACTCAGGGTTATTTCTTGCTTCTACCCAGGCCCTCAGCGCCTTCTGTTAGTCATCCTTTTTAGAAATGCCTGGTGTAGCAACTTTCAATTGCTTGCAGAGATGCTTGAGCTGTTTCAAAGTGTAGCTTTCTAACCTCTCCTCCTCAAGCTCTAGATCCATAGAGGCAACAGATGCTGGTCTGCTCATGGCAGTAAGACTTGGCAGTTTTCAGAAAAAAAATAACAGTCCAAGGAAAAAAATACTACCAAAAAGTATGTGGTCGCGTTTGGTCTGCACTCACTAGTAGTGTACACCAATCACTGTATATGAGTCACAAATGCAGGTCCAAATCCTCACCGCTGACCACCAATGTTAGAACTGGGGGTCTCTAGTTGGCAATGGTATACAACTTTGTCCAAATAGGGACCCTTGCTTCTAAGTCAGGGAAAGGGGATTACACACCTGGATAACCCCTGCTCACCCCCTTGGTAGCTTGGCACGAGCAGGCAGGCTTATCTAAGAGGCAGTGTGTTAAGCATTTGTGAACACATACAGTAATACAGTGAAAACACTACAGATGGACACCACACAGGTTTTATAAAAATAAGTATTCTTTATATAGACTTATCACAAGACCACAAAACGACAAAAATCCACAATACTGTACTGAAAATACTCTTAAAAGATGGTGAAGTTACTTAGTTCAAGTTGATGATAAATGCGACAAAGTTCTCACAAAAGTACCTGGATGCGTAACGCAAAACAAACAAAAGGTTCGCAGGGATGGAGATGCGTCGGTTCCTTGCTTCGGGGGAGAAGATGCATTGCGCCTCAATGCTTGCGCAGAGTAGGGGATGCGTCTTGATCCTTACCGGAGAGGAGGTTCCGGTTGCGATGCGCAAGATGACGCCTCGATGCGGTGCGATGATCCGGTGTGATGCGATAAGATGGCACCCTTGATGCGACGATGTGAAGACGATGCGTGCACGCCGAAGGCCGTGCGGCGGACTCTGTACCTTTGGAGCCATGACAGGCCCTGCGACGCGCTTCTCCGGTGGCGACACGCTTCTCCGGTGATGCGACACTCAGCGGTTGTTGACGAAGATACGCTTCTCTGGTGATGCAGCAGCAGCCTCTGTGGTGGCGACACGCTTCTCCGGCGATGCGACGGCAACAGCTACGAGGGCGACATGCTTCTTCTCGTTGCGTCGCGCTTCCAGCTCCCAGCGACACGCAGGTCTCAGCAGACAGAATCCCCAGCAAGGGAATTCAGGAGGGAGCTGGTGATGAAGTCTTTTGGCCCTGAGACTTCAGCAGGAGGCAAGCACAAATTCAAGCCCTTGGAGTAATATTCTGCAAGATGATGAAAGTTCTTTAAAAGTTCCTTCTCCTTTCCTTGGCAATGAAGAAACCACTGCAGGCCAACCCAGCAAACAGCACACTTGGCAGAGGGGCAGTCCAACTCCTGCAGCTTCCTTGGTTCTTCTCCTTGGCAAAAGGGTCGTCTCGTTGTTCCAGAAGTGATCTGATTTCCTAGGGGTCTGGGTCCCCTTTTTATACACCTTTTCTCTTTGTTCTCTGAAGGCAGAGAGGCCTTTGCCTAGTCCAAAACCAGTTCTAGTCAGTCCTGGAGCACTTTGTTTACAGGACTCCTTCTTGCCTTTCATAATGTGGGGCAGGGTGCTCAGTCGCCCAGCAGGAGGCGGAGCCAGCATTGTGGAAGGCAGGCACAGCCCTATTCAGACCCAGGTGCATACTCCTCCCACCACTTGGATGCAGATCTCTCTATTCAGCCCTGTGCTGACTCACCCTGTCTCCTGGAGCCACCCCCAGCCCCTGTCACTCACAAAGCCAGACATACAATACACAACCTAGCAGAGGCAGGTTTGGAAGGTTAGGCAAGAAAATACACACTTTCTAAAAGTGGTATTTTCAAACACAGATTGTTAAAATCAACTTCACTAAAAGATGTATTTTATCATTCAGGCGTACTAAATTCGTTTTTCTACCATATTCCCTGGGTCAGTTAGGATTATAAGATGTAATAATCAAACTGCCCATTCTAGCCTATGGGGAACAGGTAGCCTTGCAATAGTGAAAAACGAAAATGGCTGTAATTCACTATTAGGACATGCCACACACACCAGGGCATGTCCTACCTTATACTTACAATGTACCCTGCCCTTGGGCCTACCTTAGGGGTGTCTGATATGAAGATAAGGGAAGGTTTAGGGACTGGCAAGTGGGTGCACTTGCCAAGTCGACATGGCAGTCACAGACTGCACACAGACTCTGCAATGGCAGGCCTGAGACACACTTTACAAGTTGCTTCTGTGGGTGGCACAACCAGTGCTGCAAGCCCACCAGCAGTATTTGATTTACAGGCCCTGGGCACACATGGTGCACTATACTAGGGTCTGACAAGTAAATCAAATAACCCAATCATGGAGTCACTAATCAATACATCAATTTAACATAGGGAGCACTTGCACTGTGGCACTGAATAGCAGTGGCACAGTGACCAAAGCATAAAACCAGCAAAAACATATCAAAACAGAGGAGGCAATCAGTAAAAAAATGGAAGGGAGACTCACGCCAATGATACCAGGTCTAACAGGCCCCATTCAGTGGGGTACTAACCTAAGGTTCTATTGCTCTGGACTTCCCGACGGAACGTGTCCTTGCCTTCCGACAGGCTATCTCTCAGGCATATACTCGTGCTCCTGATGATGATCCCCCTATCCCAGTTGGGATCGAAACGTCATCGACATCTTGACTCTAAACTGGCTCATTTGGATTAATGTGGAGCACAAGATGTTTTTCTTATTGTGACTGTTTTGAAAATGCATTTACTGATGAAGTCACTAAATGTGTAAATGCCTGAGGTTTGGAAATCTGTTGCCTTCCAACCTTTTACCCACGTTATTATGTATATATGTGTGCTTTGTGTTTTTTTATTTTTTGTTTAATAAATACATTGTCTCTCCATTTGGAGAATTTCTACACAGGTCTCAATATGGTTCTGTGCTTCATTGTCCTTAAATCGTTTTGGAGGGACCTTTGTCTCTTATAACATAGTGTATACCCTTGGTCCCTCTTGACCCTAAGGGTTCCCTTGTCACTTTAAAAAAAACAAATCCTTCGTCACACCTCCTTGAAGCAGGCGGTCGGACTGCTGCGGTCTGCTCGATGAACAGGCAACTCATAATACGGACACCTGTGCAGCTCCCTTATACCGCCCTATGGCAACTGCCTTTCCCAGGCCTCATACCCAGCAGTGGGCGGTCTCGGTGGTCCTGCAGCAGTCTTGGTGAGCCGATCCACCCCACTCATAATACTGCAGTCAGACTGTTGAGCTCATCGTGCTTGGACCACCAGCACCGATACAGCGGTCCATGGGACCGCCAAACTCGTAATAAGGTCCATAATGTAACATGTGAGTAAAAGAGTTCATGATTTCTTATGCAAAAACCACTTGAGGTATACAAGTAAAAATGTGAATATAGAATATATGCATACATGTTTAAACTGAACATTAGTGCACCAGTGTATGCAACTTTAGTCTTTACAGTGAATACATTTCATTAATGCATTTAAATGTTGCACACACATTAATGAAGTTGAGGCACACAGTCAATATAATGTAAAATGCGAGCATATAATTGCATTTCTGCGATGTGTAAGTGTGGTGCCTAAATTACGCTTCTCCAGTAGCTTGCATTACTATTCTTAGCTATATTATGTTTACTTCGCATGTGTGTGTTGCTGAATTTTATTCCGGAGCAGTTGTCTGGCACATGACACAAGATGCACAAGCCTTTATTTAAAGCAGTCATGTGAAGTCTAGCTGTGATGCCCGTGTTCAGTAAGTACATATAATCAATGTGTGTTCATCATTTTAATTGAAACCTCATATTGACAGGGAAATTGCTGTGGCTTGAAAAACAGAGATACACCAAAGTACTCCTTGCTTTGGAATTTGGTTACAAAATAAGAGAATCATTTTTAGTATTACATAGTTACAAGTCTTGATAATTTTAATAAAATGCCAATCTTTTAAAACTATTTTTATGGTCACAACAAAAGCTGAAGAGCTATGCTCTTGAAAGTAATGCTGTGTGAAATGATTGATTCCATGCACTCTTTATCCTTTCAATGTTATTTAATTCCTCTATAGTAGTTCCTAACCTTTCGGAAGAAATTATATGTTTCCTAAGTATAACTTATTTTCTTTGCTCTAACTTTATCTCTGAATATTGCCATAGTAAATCATTAAGATAATATGAGAAACCCATTGTGAATACAATCCTACTCATTATTCCACTGTTAGGGAGACATTAGATGAAACTGAGCTCATTAATTTAATACAGGTTAAATTTAGATTTTAAGTTTATCTTGCAAAACTAACCTAAGCTTTCTTCGCTGCTTTTAAGGATGTGGCAATCATCGAAAACCAGTAATTTATTACAGAACAATTGCCAGATTGTCAACTCTGATACCTGCAAAAATGGAACCTGCCTTAACTTGGAGTTATGAACGCGTGTTAGTGCCCCATCTGTAACTCAAAAATCATACCAACAGTGGGTGTGTATTCAAATGGGCCCCTTGCGCTGGAGGAAATCCCCTTTTTCAGCTTACAGGCTCCTGTGAACATGGCATGCATAAAGAACCCAGGAGTAGATGTCAAGAATGTTTGGAAACGAAAGTGTGGACAATTTTAGTGTCCCCTTTGGTGCTCCTAGTATGGTGGGCTAGAGGCACCCATGTACCCAAATGCCCCCTCATCTCAGTGTGCCTTAATGGTGCTGGAACAACTTCTAGAGTGGGAGTGCTGCCATCAATGTTACATCACAGAAGTCATAGGGATTGTGAACAATCCAAGTGGCACACAATTTGTGGCAAATAAGCCAATCCCATTCAAAAGGGGAGTGGTATGGGTGTAGTATGTAGCCGGTGGTGTATTCTGGAGCACACTGTCACAAATATATTACTAAAGTATGGTATTGTAGTACACTGTAATTTGCAAACACCACATTTTATTGAAATGCGCAGAAACATGAAGTTTTACTGATAAAACTATGTTGCACACAAACAATGCGGCAAAATTGGGTTTCATAAATATTTATGCATTGAGCATTACCAAGTAAAGTGTTTTGATTTGTTTTGATGCTTTTGAAATCCTTTTTATCCTATTAAAATCTTTTTCTCTCTCACACTTGAAAAATGTGCTCATTTGTGCTTTCCTAACTGCTGATATATTTTCACAGTTAATTTACATTTTAAATTTTGTGTTAGAAAAAAATTGCATTTTACAGCCCTTCCTTTCATATTCACAGTACGGCAGCAAGATTGTCACATAAATCAATTTACAAAATCGTTTCACTTTGCAGTCAGAGAAAATAAAGGACTTTTTAAAATAATAAACAGCAATTTGTTAGAAGACAGAGCCTAACATTTGACCTGTCTTTGAATGCACTGTAAATGTGAGAAGCAAAATACAAAGTTTTATTTTTATTTACTGTCCATTCACCTTCTGAATTCCAGCATGGGTATTTTGGGAGTGATGTATTACACCTCTCATACTACTTCCAGCGCCTATGATATATTTTGGCTTCAGAGTTCAGACCTCATGCCTCTGCTGGGCATATTTCATGGCTCCTCAAAATGACGACAGAAAGGGCTCAATGTGAAAAGGCACCCTGTGTCCCGGTCCTCATGAGGGCACTTAAGCTTTTGATTTAAGTTAGGAGTCTGAGTCTGCAACCACACTTTTGGGGGTCTTTTGGGCCACACCCTGTGGTCTAGGAGGCCACATACACACAGGCACAGACTGACACCATCACCCTTTACTTCAGTTCTGTGTTCTTTGACTTCCATCACATGTGTTAGAGCACTAGGGTAGGAGAGCATACTATTTGTATGTCACTAGGGTTCATGTATTGGACTTTGCATACTGTTTGGTTGTGCAGAGACACACACTGTACACCTCATTGAAATAAAAGCTTCAGAGATTTACATACCAAATGTGGCAATTGTCACTTCTACTTGTATAACTGTAAGAAGACTGTTTACATAAAATGTACTGAATGTGGTGTGCTCATAAAAATAAAGACCAGTTAGAGGATATTTACAGCAATAGAGAAAGTCACTTTATGTGGCAAAAGAGTAGATTGGAATTATAGAAGATTATGATGAAGTAACTAGAGAGACACACGCATAGGCCGAGCAAGATGGCCTCCGGCCCTTGAAGCTCCCAGTCAGTTCCAGCGCTCCTTTCAGGCCCCGCCGCACAACGCCCATTTATTTACATTGTGAGGGCGGAATTAAGCGTGGGAGGGTCAGTGCCTTCGTTTTAGTCCTCCTGCAGGATTTCTCTGCTGTACAGGCATGTTTTCATCCACAAGAGCTTCTGCCTGTCAAAACGTGCCTCCATCTTGTAGTGCACCTGGTTCTTGAGAGGAATTGCTATGCTGCGTCATGACTGAGGGGGGGCTGCAATTTCCACTTTTTTGAGCCATTCTGTTGCATGATTTTGGCCTGTCTTCATATTCACTTTTGCTGGCTAAAGGTGCATTGTCCTTTTTCATCTTATATGGTGTGTTCTTCATCTATGCTGAAGGCAGTTCTCCGGAATGCCCTTCTTTGCCTCCTATAGTCTTCTTATATTGCTGAGGGACACTGACCGACAGTCTCCTTCTGCTGTGGGGGGCATAGGGGCTATTGTTTTGTTAAATGGAAGAATTGTATTGCTACAATATTACGTTTGCCTGAACAGGTCTTTCTGCACACACCCTCCTGCTACCTGTATTATACTGTGAAAAGGAAGTCTAATTGTACTCATTTTAAGAAGTGACATTGCACTGCCTCACTTCCTTGCCATATAGGAGGTCACTTTGCTATTCATCCTGCTTTTATGGGAAGGACTCAGAAACAGAGGGTTAAATCGCCACCCATACTATCTTCTACTAAACTCATCACCCATCCTAAATCGTGACACGGCTTAGCCCCTGGGTCACTCACAGCAATTATGGAAAATTCTATGGATCTAGGTTTGGGATGCTCCTCTTCTTCATCTGGAGCTCTGCCCAAGAAGTCCTCCCCTTCAGTGAAAAGACCAAAGAAGGACTCAGATTCACCATCTAAAACACCCCCTCTTTTCACCTTTTATGATGTAATGGATGAAATAAGGGTTATGAAACCCTTTGTAGTTGAAACTAATGCCTCTCTTAGCCGCATTGAGGACAAATGGTCCACACACGGCCAGCGTATTACAGCTATTGAACAAAGGATCAGTAATGTGGAGGACTCCATTCCGGTGATCTCCCAGTTAACAAATAGAGCTGCTCAAATGATCTATTGAATATTTGAAAAATAGAAATAGGAGAAACAATTTACGGCCTTATGGAACTCCGGAAAATTCAGAAGAGTCTAACATGATTTCCTTTCTGCAAAAGATCATTCCTACTATTGTGCACTTACCTGATCAGACCATAAACAATATTCAAAGAGCCCACCATCTTGGCCTAAACTATCTGCAAGCTCTTATCAGTATAGACCTAGGGGCATCATTATTCTTTTTCTACAGCACACTGACGATGCATATTCTGTCTGCTGTCAAATAACCGGGCCCACTCCATTGGTCGGGTAATCAGGTGTATTTCTCGCAGGATGTCCCCAATGCAATGGCTGCAAGAAGAAAACGCTTCTTGGATCTTCGTCCACAGTTAAAAGCCATGAACATTAGATATGATATTGTTCACCCATGTTTCTTCAAAATAACTTATAAAGAATCTTCTTACACTTTTGAAGATCCAGCTAAACTACAGGATTTTCTTCATCAACACCGCCTCAAGGATATGGAAATTTGCGCGCCGACAAATACTTGATTGTCAAATATGTTCTGATCATTAAACGTCTTGTAATATTTGATTTTTTCTTCCCTTTAGGTTCTGTTCGTTCATAGTATTTGTATTTTGTATAACTCATGTTTTTTCTCATTGTCTTTCAGCCCAACTGCATCATTTGGCGTGTATGTCCTGTTCTGTTTTCGTTTTGCCCTTCCCTTACTGTGCATGTTGTTCCCGCAACATTTCATCTATCATTGTCCATGGTAGGTTTATTGTCACATTTTTTAGCCTCTTGTATTTACCTTCCAATATATTGTCTGATGTTAATTTCATCCTTCATGCCTCTCTCCCTCTCTTCGTTGAGATCCCTGATCTGTTTGGTCGGTGTTGTGTTTCTTTATTTTTTCTCTTGTATTTGCCGGAGCCGTGTCTGGCTCCATCTTCTTTAGGTGCTTGGCACTCTCCTCATCCCTTGGCATGTCTATTTTTACTTGCAGGGTTTTCCTTGCAACTAGGATTTTTTCTTCCTGTGTTGCCTTTTTGCTCTTTTTGGTTTCGCCGGGGTTCCTTGCCACCCATCTACTTTTTTGCTTTTCTTTCCCCTCACTTCATTCTATCCTGTTTTCTCTCAATTCTCTGCTGAAACTTCTTTTTCATATTATGCTCATACATCTATTTAACCCTACTGTTTACATATGAATTTGACCCGTATGCTGCTTAGAGTCACAATTTGGAATGTTAAAGGTTTGAAAAATCCTATTAAACATCAATGTGTTTTGTCACATCTCTCTAGATTGTGCTACCAACTTGCGTTGCTTCAAGAAATGCATCTTACAGACGCTGACATTACCAAAGTCTAAAAACAAGGGTGGGAGACCTATTCTTTTCCTCTTCTCCGCAGCATAAAAATGGTGTAGCCATTCTCTGTCATATAATTTTTAAAGTTTCCCTTATTTCTGAGAACAGTGAAAAGGAAGGTAGATGGGTTTTAGTATGGCTTATTATCGATGGTGTCCCTTTTGCGATTCTTAATGTACATGGCCCTACAAACCCTGACTCCATGTTTTGGAGACACATTTTGCAATTGGTTACTCAAAACTTTTCTGGCAACTTTATTTTAGGGGGAGACTGCAGTTAAATCTTAGACCATTTTCTTGATCGTCATTCACTTTCGAGATTTCTTCCTCATAGAGTTCACAAAGCTTTTATTCATGCTATTACGTATAATTCTCTTTCGAATTCTTGGCGATTAGCCCACCCTGCTCTTCAAGTATTTTCCTTTTACTCTGCTTCTTATAAAATACAGACTAGGATAGATTATATTTTTCTTAGTAATAATCTCATTCAACAGTTAGAGAACTCTGAGATTGGTTCAATCCTAATTTTGGATCATACTCCAGTGTCTACTTATTTGGATGTTCTTTGTAATCCTCCTACTGGCTCTCGCTGGAGATTCAATAATCACTTACTCTCTGAAAGGCTTTTATTTAATCTTATGATGCATTTGTTGAGGAATAATACCCATATCTATAAAGAGTGTATAATTGGTTATATTTCTAACAAACAGAAATCTATAGAGAAAGAATCGAATGCTAGTCTTTGTGAAATTAAGAAATTAGAGCATAAATATTTTACGTCTTAGAATAATTCAGTTTAATAAATCTACTATGGAAAAGGCATGTGGTACTCTTCTGAAAATAAATGCCAAATACTATGGGGGGGTGCAGCAAAACCGGGACTCTGGTAGCTAATTATCTTAAATTTATAAAAGAAAAATCCTCTATTGCTTCTATCATCAATCAGTCAGAAGTTAATTTCTTTCATGACTCATACATTCATAGATGTTTTGTTGATTATTACCAAATACTCTATGCCCCTGAAACCTCGCCATCTGAGGATTCCCTTTCCTCATTCTTTTAACATCCCTCTATACACAAACCCTTAACAGTAGATGTAACCCCTCTCGAGGCTCTGCTATGTGAGGAGGAGCTTTTTCTGCTGTTAAACGCTGTCTATTAGGTAAGGCACCAGGTCCGGATGGGTTCACGATCGAAGTTTTTCTTCAATTTTCAAAATTACTTTTTCCCAAATTATTTAAGTTAATTACTCATTTCCTCTCATAGAATAATTCATTGGGTTCCTTTAGGGAGGCTGTTACTTGTCTTATTCATAGGAAAGACAGAGATCCTTCTTTATGCAAGAATTATCGTCCCATATCACTTATAAATACTGATGTTAAAATCTTCGCCAAAGCATTGGCCTTACGTCTTAATGACATTATGCTAGATTTAATTGATATGAAGGAATCTGGCTTTGTTAAGAATAGGAATATTGCAGACAATTTGTGTGTCTTCTTAAACATCCTTAGTAAAGCTCCCAGGCTTAATCACTCACTTGTAGCAGTGGCCTTAGATGCCGAAGAGGCATTTAATCGAGTAGACTGGAATTACTTAATGCAGGCTTTCAGCAGGCAAGGGCTTGGTCCTCAATTTCTTTATTTTATATCCTTACCATATTTCTCACCATTTCATCTGTTTTGGTTATTGATATCCAATTCTTTTACTTTCCCCTCCATAGAGGCACACGGCAGGGATGCCCTTTATCACCCATGTTTTTTATTCTTGCACTCAAACCTTTTTTGTATAAGTTGAAACACTCAGTTGCCATTTCTGGATTTCAGCTGAATAGGGTTCATGGTAAATGTATGGCCTATGTGGATGATATCCATCTTTATATCTCTGAACCTGAAACATCACTCCCTACATTTTTCGAAGTGCTTAGTGAATACTCAGAAGTCTCAGGATATAAACTTAACGTAGAAAAGTCTGAAGTGATGCCTTTGAAAAAGTTTTGTTTCAAAGCGCCTATTGTTGAGAAGGGCCTTGCCTGGAACCCTGACAAGATCAAGTGTTTAGGTATTGTGTACATCCAAATCTTCCGGGGCACCCTACATTGCAATATGGATGCTCTTAGGGCTAAAATTTCCAAATTGATGCAGAGTTGGTCCACTCTATTTTTGTCTTGGTGGGGCCACCCTGATCATATTAAAATGATGTTACTTCCAACTATTAATATTTATCTTTTGATAGACTCTTTATCAAAACTTTTTATGGAATGTGAAACTTTCAAGTCTTTCTCTACATCGCCTCAAATCACCAACATTACTTGGAGGGGTTAACTTTCCCAATTTCTCTGGTTTTTATAAAGCTTTTGGTATTAAGCAATGTCAAAACTGCTTTCTCGATCCTTCAGATCGTGCACCCAAATTATGGTTTCTACTGGAGTTAACACTTATTTTCCCCTTTTCTTATTCCCACATTACTCATATGTCACAACCTCCCAAATATTGGGTGCCTGCAGATATATTTCATTTGTGTACTCTCTTCAAGCCTTACCTGGCCGCCGCTCCTCTTCCTTTAGCCACTCAATTCTTCCACAGTCCGATTTGGTATAATAAAAGACAACTCGTTAATGGCAAAAAATTGTTGTGGCCGACTTGGCTTAGCCAAGGTATTTTTACTGTCATAATTGGTTCAACACAACAATTCCATTATTCCATTTGCACTCTCTCCTCTTCCTTTAATCTTTACTTGAAGTTTTTCCAACAATATCAAAATTTAGAATCTTTTTTGGTTCCTATGTTACAGTCACTCCTACCCCTTCCATTCAGGTTTCTTCCCGCAACCCCATTTTGGCAGATACTACATATCTCCAAGGCCCATGTAATATATAGATCACTGCTTTCCCCTCCTTTAGATAGGCCAAATTCTAAAGTAGAGCTTTTATCGGAATCGGATTTGCACTCTAGTTGGCCCACCTGACTTTGGCAGAAAATCTGGGAGAAAATTCCCTCTACAGCTCGTCCTGCCAACCTTACCCAGACACTTTCTTATTTCTATAATAGGCTATATCATACACATGAATTTTTGTTCAAATGCAAACTCCTTAAGAGTGACGCTTGCTGGTGGTGCAACTCAAACTCTGGTACTTAACTTCACATGTTCTTCCTATGTCCTAAACTGTCAACATTTTGGGAGCAGTTTTGGACAAGGATAGGACAAATTAAGACAGTTCATTCATCATTCTCACTCGATGCTCGGTATTTGGGCAGCTTAAGTAGTATCTGACCTTAAAATAAATTCATTCTTAAACTGGTTGAACTACTTATTGCTATTGCATTACAGTTTATCACTACTAACTGGAAGTCTGTAGATAATATCACATTACAGCAGTGGTGGAATTTAGTTTGTCATAATCATCGTTTGGATCATTAAAATTTACACTCTTTACTTTGTTGGCAAAACATGCAGAACTTTGGGAACCTTTGACTAGATAGTTGTCTACACATGCTTGTATTCCAATGTAATAGTATATTTCCTTTCAGCTTTTGGATGGTTAGTTGTTCAGTCTTTATCTTTCTTTTTATAAGTAACACTGTTTTTGTTAATTATATTATGTATTAATAATAAGATTTTATAGTCATATTTCTTCTACCTTTTAGCATTTATACTTTATTTTTATTTTATTTCTTTGCTTCTTTTTCTCTTCCCCATTTCTTTCTTTCTTTGTTTTGCCATTTCTTTCCATATTTCTTTATCATTCATTATGTTATCTGGTTACTAATATATTGTTGTTCTAGTTTTTCTGATGGTGGATTGTGTTCTGTTTTTGGTCTTTAATTCTATTACAAAGTTTGTTCTATATATTGATATGCTGCAATATATGTGTAACTTCTCTTTTAATAAAAATACTAAACTAAAAAATGATAAAGTAACAAGGCTATTACCATCTCACTCAACATTCTCATCACATTCCTTAATCAGTGATGTATCCTAAGCATAATACATCATGGTATTCATCCTTGAACACCAACAAGAGACCAGGAATGAGTATTGGAGCAAACACCTGTGTTGTACTTAAACTCTGTTTTCATTGAAAATTACAGAAACATTTGTGGTGGAGCCTATTGCCAAACTGCTTAAAGCAAAAGCCAGCAGCTAACAGTGCATAGAGGAGGGCAAAGTATTCATGAAGGACCAAGTACCTACAAAACTCCATGGGATTCTACCAATGACACCTCTAAAAACAGGTCTCAGAATTAGCAGCCTTAGCAATTCTTACTACATAGTGATGGCCAAAGATGTGATGCTGGTAATACTCGAACTATCAAGTGTAAAAAACAGTAAGTGGAATATTCAAAAATTGTGTCTCCTCATTAGATACCTCAGCACTACTCTGTGGACATCTATATATTGAACTTCCTTCTCAGGGTGGCAGGGTCATAAAACAAATGGAAAATTATATTTTTGTAATACAGGTGGAAGTGGGCTTTACCTTAGGCAAGAATTCTGGACTTCTTCTTATTATCACCTTAGCAGAATGTGGGAAAGGAGATACAATATGGTTCCTTCTAACCTAAGGACCATGCTAAAAACATTGTCATCAGTAGTAGGAAACGCACAGATACATCTACTAGACTGAATTGCAATTATTTGTCAAATGAAATTCAGCTTTAAGCTATAGAATAAAAGAGGGGGGGTGATAACCTAATTGTCAAGAGGGTACATAAGGCCCCTGAAGAACTGCAACTGGAGTATCAGATACTGTTGGTCAATACTGAAAGTATCATCAGTTGTATCATTGCTCATGGCACTTCTAAGAGGAAGCTCTTATTAGCATTTGACAATCTCTGATTCTTCATTAGCTGCAAAAATTTTGCTCATTCAGGGGAACTGCCTTTTCTATGCAATGCTGATTGACTTCCAATTCTCAAATCCTCCTGGCTCTTATTTAAGGAATATGTAGGATAGCTGTTTATCAGCTCAATTTTAAGATGTATTTTTGGAATAACTTCTCATCTCCTGTGACTAGGGATTCAGAAAGGGACAATTTAAATGTAGTTTCTTCAAAATTTTACAAGCATGGCACACGTCCCCAACTCACCAATAGGCAGCAATAATGGGTTCCTGTTCCCACTGTTGGAGATGTATAAGACCTGGCTGCAAAACAGTTTTAGGTGATTGCATAGCGTTGTTGCACTACTGGTCTAAAATATCGGTTAAAATAAAGAGCCTCTTGAAGATCATTGAAACTCAGTCTCCGAAAATCGCAGTGTTAAATGACACATATACTATCCCTGACACCTCTTACCATGTTAAGAGATGACTCCTCTATCTGGGACAGTAGTAAAGATAGGTTTCTTGAGATACTGGTGAAAAGCAATGACCCCGAAGTATGAGATGTGGGAGAAGGACATGCTAAATATGGCTACTTACAGAAAGATTATTTACTGAATAAATGACCACAAGCCAATATCTTCAGAAATATGAGGTATATTTCCCATGCAATAAAGTCTGCTCTCAAGCTGCAATAAAGGTTATCAATGTGGGTTAGAAAGGGAACTAATGCTGTAGGTTTGTTTCCCTGTTTGTCTATTTACATTTTTATCCATCCAGGTTTTAAATTGCATTTGATATCTTGGAACATAGTGGACAAATCTCCCATATGCCATGCATAATTGCGACTGTTTTTACCTTCTACCTATGTATCCCTTCTTCACCTATAGATTCATATATCACATTTCATGGTAGGTCTGTAGCAATATTTTGGATTTGTATATTTCTGTGTAAGTGAGGATCCAGTTAACAGTCTGTAAGGATTTGCCATGTAGGCTATTATCCTGTATCATTAATTGATTTCTGGAAAGACCACAACATCAGTGGAGATATTACTCTTGTGGGATTTGCCCCTTTAATAAACTACAGTGGAGGATGTTGAGCCACGGGGTGGTTAAGTGCTGAAACACTACTTTCGATGTTGTTAATAGGATGTTTGGATTTCTAAGCAATATTTCATTGTACGTCTTTTTATGAATATTACTCTTGTAAAATGTTTGAACATGTCTTTGTACTACTGATTATCATATGTGCTTCTTTTAATAAGGAATTGTTTAAAAAAAATAAGATATACACATTAGACCTTGTTGCTCAGATATGAATTAACATAAATAAATGACAAGACAAAAGGTATTTGGCAAAACAGGAACAAGTTGGTTTAATTAAACTGTGTGGCTGGGAGAGCCTGGACAGAATGTGTCTATTCAAAATCTCTCAATGTACAAAGTTTTGCCCGTCCATTTATACAGTTCATGAGGTACATTAAAACCCTTTTCTACATTCCAAAAAAGCATCTCAGTTGTAAATCAACAAACGTGGGCATCTGATAAGGACACAGATAGCTCTCAACCTTGGGGAGAGCAAGCGTGGGCAAGTTTATATGTGTCCAGATGTCTGACATGAGGAGCGCGTGATCACTACGTGTGGTGTACCTGTTGTGTCCTGATTAGTTGAGTGTGCCAATCTACATGCAGTATCTAGCTTTGTGGTATTTCTAAGGAACGCAAGCCCTTGCACAAACGGTTTTTATTGGGGCCAATTATCTCGGACTTGTTTGTGGTGCAACTATCTATCTGTGAAATTGATCAGGGTTTGCCCGGGGTGTGTGTTTGCCATTGGTTTATGGGGGACCCCACCTGTGACCTGTAACTCGATAGACGTGGGCATGGGTGGTAGGACCTGCCTGGCCATGTATCTCAGACTCAGGGCTGATGGAAAGGTCACATTGGGTGAATTATATTCACTGATGTGAGTTTGTTGGAACTCCTAAAGGTATTATGGCAGCCACAGGTATAATTTTTTATCAACACTATCATCATTACGGATACAGTTGTCATTTTGTACATTAATATCGTTTGTACTGGTATTAACGAGATTACGTTTGCTCTGGTCTGAATGCATGTTGACATTGTTCTTATTTGCAACAATAATATTATCGTATGAGCATGAATTATGGAATAAATTGGTTTCATTATTTCTGATGTTGGCGCTGCTGTGCGGGCACAAGTTATGGTATACATTGACATTGCATTCATGAGCATTGAGCAAGTAAAAGCGGTGGCACGCGTTCATATTGCATTTACTGATATTGCCATTGTCGGGCCCGCACATATCATGACATTCATTGACATCGTATTCACCCATCCCAACAACCTGAAAAAGCCTTACTGAAGTGCAGATTATTGTGGCATAATGCAGTGTCTGAAGGCGAATACTTGTTTCAGAAGAGGGCAATCTTTAATACAGTCTATAATGTATCGATCTTTGTATTTAAAAAGATTCATTTAGATTAGGGACTTCCCTAAATATTCAAATTGTCAACTTATCAGGTGAAAGAAATAAAAAAAATGCAGGTACTGTGTAACTAAAGAAGAAGGAAACAATCAATCATCTGGTTTTTTAGATTTTGTTCAGTGGAAATAGCATGTTTACTCATTGAAACCGCAATAACAATATCAGGCATTTGAAATGTTTTCTCTTGTGTATTGAAACTAAGTCTTCGGATATCACAGTAAAAGTATCAAGAATCATGGCTGGGGATTGGTGGAAGAGTTAATGTCTGTCAATTATTTAGATCTTTGCTTCTATTTATTGATATAGAATGGGTGACATTTAGTTTGCTGGTTCCCTTGTTTCATACAATATTATTGAATAGTTTGCACAACCTGTTTTTAAAAAATGTAGCTCATCTTTGTTAATGAAATTATAATGTAAATATCATATTTGGGCATAATTAGAGTGAAATATATAAGTATTTTAATTTTATTTTAAAATATATTTGTGTAACGTTTTTAGTTATTGAGACAGTTCCAATATAAATGCATACTAAACTAAACTGAAGTGAATTTGTCTGGCAGGCTTATTTTCCATGAGAGGAAATGTTCTCATGACACAGAATTAAACTTTAAAATATACATTACAAATCGCGCTCTTCCCATGATCATAGTTAACTTGCAAATAAAAGGCATTCACTTGCCTCATTGCACCTTTTATACATAGTTTTCACAACACAACATGCTTATGTGCAGTGAGTGACATGGCTGCACCATATTTAGAACAGTTCTCCAAGCCTCACACACATCACCCAACATCTCCCAGATAAGTCCGGTCACAACCAACACACTGTTTCAACCATGCAATTCAAAACGACAGTCCCATGCAGGCCCATTGTCGTTTTCCCATTGTTAGCATGAGCACATTGCAGACTGTCCTCTGCTTTGTGCACGTTACTCTAGAGTTATACTTTGCTTTGTTCCACAATGTCCTTTCACACAGAACACGCTGTTGTTTTTGCATTCTGTCCTTTCCTGGGATTTAGTCTGAACATGTAGACAAGGTCGAACAACAATGCCCCTTGTTATTCTGTTCTGGTCAGACCCTAGCACCTAGACAAAACATGCAAATGCAGCTGTTGTTTTGGGAACACGTACTTTGTCATATAGGTATGTACAGATAGGTAATACACACTTGGATAGGGACCTTTCCCGAGAAAAGATCGTGGTAGCACCTGAGATATAGAGCTTTCATCTGTGTATACTGAGGTACAGGGTCTGCTGCAAACACCTAGAGATCTTCTGATATAATCATTTGCTTCTGTAGAAGGGGAGGGAGGTTAGGCTACAATATTGTGCATAATGACAGCTCTATTTATGATTTACAAACTACTTGCTATGCTAACCGTATTTGTGTTTTTACATTTTTCTCGTGTCTCTGTCAGAACTTATTGTGGACTAGTATGAGTGTGAGAGCGAAAGGGTGTGTCCTGCAACCCCGATTCCTGAGAGGGTCAGGAGTGTTGTGTTCTGGGTTGTCTAATCACATGTTCCTCTGTGAGTGAGTAGGAGTGCAAGTGAGACACTATAGCTAGTCGGTCTCTGGCTCATGGGTACTCAGGTCGTAGGATGACTCAGTCCCTGCCTACTGAGGTCCTATGATCCTAAGCAAAGTTCTGTGACTCTGCAGAATCCCTGCAACAGCTTCCTGATGCAAACCAGCCTGCTTTACACCCCACTCTCTGGTATGCTACCCAATTAATTGTTCGCAGTACTAAGATTCAGTACTAAATAATATAATGACGCAAAAGTGAGGATTTCATATAAGTCACGCATTGTGGGGCATATTATTTATCAATAAGTCACACAGCGCAGCAATTCGCCTTGCTGTGCTGCACGGCATGATACGGAAAGGGCAGGAATCAGTGGTGGCTTCTCCTCTAAGTCAGGAGGAGCGCCACCCCACTCACTGCTTTGCAGCAGTGAAAGAAAGGAAAAATAAAATGATATTAACTTGATGTTATTATCATTTTATTTGTTCCTGCTGTGGTAGTATGGGGGTGGGGCTACTCTGTTCACAGGGCAGGGGAGAAGTGGTGGGCACACTGAAGTGCGCATGACGCTTTGGCCAGCCGTCTCGGGCCGGCCAAACAGTCATGCTCACTTAGCGTGTTATTCACCCAGGCTGAATTACAGCCTTGGTGGAGAACATGTCCAGGCACCCAGGCCCTGCCTGAGCACCGAACTAAGGTGCTCAGACTAATCACAACGCTGCATTGCAGCGTTAAGATTGCCTATGGGGAGCCAATCACAATGCTGCATTGCAGTGTTGTGATTGGCTCAGGGGAGCCTGGCTGCTTCCTGTTCGGCAGATACGGAGGAGAGACAACGTGGAACAGAGCCCCTTCTTACCCCCTCACCCCCGACCCGCCACCCCAGATCCGTGCCAGCTGCAACTGGCAGGAGTGCATTGTATTTAACATTGTACGGAGCATTCCTTTCTTTTCCTTGTGCTGGCACACAATCTGCTGCCTAGCGCAAATGCAGGCCCCCTTTTACCATGGTGCAAGGGTACCTGCGTTGTAAGCAGGATTATTTTTGTGCAGGAAGGGACACCTTTATTCACAAAAACAATCATAAGAGGCATTTTCCTCTTTCTATGTGTGCTGCACAATGCAGCATACGTAGAAAGAGGAAACAACAAGGAGAAATAAAGATATTTCTCTTTGTTGCACCTTTTGATGGGGAGGCATACAATTCTGATGCATTCACAGTTCTAATTCTCTTGGTAAATCTGGGAATTCATCAGAATACATGGGTGGATGCTTGGGAGTGCCCACGCTCCATCCATGTAACACCCTCATCATGTAGTGAAATGCAAAACAGTGAGTTGCACTGATTTGCGTTATACAAGATTTACCAGGCAACGCAGGGTGGCCTAGCATGGCTTGATAAATTTAATTCTAGGTTTTACGCCACCCTATGTCACCTTGCATGGTACAGGGCGATGAAAAACCTATTATAAATATGCCCCTGAATTCATGGTTTGGCTATGAAGTTCTTAGTGTGGGTATCAACGTCAAATGGGTGGCTGTTATTTTTCTCATATGGTGTACATTAATGGATACGTAAGCGGCAACATTTGTCAACCCCAATTCTCTCATAAAGTAAAATTCGGATTTTCTCTGGAAAACACTAACTGTTAATATTTTTAGATTTGGGATAATAGTTTGTTGTGCCAAATCTTTTCCTACAATATGTCAGCAGGAGTTTCAATCTTTGGGCAGTCCATCGGTTATTATGGGGCATATTCTCAAGAACGTGTGATAACTACAGCAAATTCAGCTTAACGCAACACTTCACATCGCAGTCCATCGCGGGAAAATAACGCTGTGTTAACGTGGTATTCCCAACACGGCGGTACCATGCGATAGTCACACGATAACGCGTCAAATGAACTCGTTAAAATCAACGCGAAGCCGCAAAAACGCGAAACTTCAATGCGAAAATAGTAGCGATGACGCCAATCGCAATACAAAAATCTGCGAAAACCAGCCACAGGCCTGCAATTCCCACGCGTCATGCGGGAAAATGCACTATAAAAGTAGAAAAAAACATACAAACAAAAGCCAAACAACAGCGAAGCACAATGGAGGCATCCGGAGCAAGTACAGAGGACAACCAGAACCCCACAAGCCCCCTGGAGGACCAGCCTGTGACCTCGGGGTCAGGGAAGGGCAAGGACAAGAAGAGTAGGAAGAAGCAGTTCAGTCCGCAGGAAAACAGGATCCTGATAACGGAGGTGATAGAACACCATCAACCACTGTTCGTCACCTCCACTGTGTCACTGGCAACTAAAAATGGAATATGGCAGACCATCGTGGACAAGGTGAATGCAGTCGGAGTGCTGAGGAGGACAATGGACGAGGTCAAGAGGCGCTGCAATGATGTGAAGCGCAAAACCAAGCTGAAACTCACAAACAACCGGAAGGCAGCAATGCAGACTGGAGGTGGGAGTCCAGCGCCACTGGAGGAGCTGGACGAGATGGAGGAAATGGTGTCCACAGTCATCAGTGGGGAGACGGTGAAGTACTGGGTTTTATTGGACCCAGCGGTGCCAGGGAACACACCCAATGACCTCGAGTTCTTCCTGTCTCAGACTACAGAAACACAGAGTCTTCTTGGTGGCTTCAAAGATCAATTTATTGGCTGCAGCCAGCAACAGGTATCCTAGAAGTACCCTCACGGTGTATGTTCTCCAGGAGACTGCCCTCTTTCATGGAAACCAGCTATCTCTTTTATACAGAATATTATGCTTTAGGCAAACATTCCTTATTTTTACAGTGGGTCATTCACATATTTCTTACAACAAAACAAAGACAGATTCATGATGACAAGCCCATTTTCAGTTTGTCCAGCCCACAACCAAATACCCAGTGAGGCCCAACACCTGCAACAGATATAATCTGGACCCCTAATAAAATCGGGCACCTCCTCCTCGTAAAGCAGGTCATAAAGAAAGAGCAGTGACAGGTGTGGATAAGATTTAGATATAGATGTGTGCAATGAAGGGTTTATGGCATGCTGCACCTGGGCCCCTAATCTCGATCGGCCACTGGGAACTAAAACTGGCCGAACAGGTTCTGGCTCTGGACAGTGGAGTCAGCTTGCCCAGGTCACTGAAAGTGTACGTGTCCCCTAAGGCGCGTTTTGGCTTTAGTCATTTCCTTATGTGAGGGCAACCACAAAATGGCTGCCGTACACAAAATGGAACCCGAGGGTTCACAAGGGAATCGTTAATATTAAGAGTGATCCCGTCACTCGAATATGACGCAAATACTCAGATATAGCATACCTGTCATTACCGGTCTGCTGATACCAAAATCGTCATGTTACAATGATGTTAATGACACAGGTCCAGAATTTTCAGTACCACAGACCCTCCTTTTGCCCTTACATAGGCAATTTACTTACACTCATGCTAATCTGAGTCTAGGTCTATGTTCATGAATTCATTGAGATGTTGCTGTAGCATCATCCTATTACTTAGCTCGTCCCTTGATACAGGTTTCCTTACACATGATGTAACACATAGGCCGCATATGGCAGGAACACACTGTATGCACAGACAAAACAGGAAAAGGATGGATAGAAGTATCCCAATGACCATCAGAACTTTCCATCCCCAGGTGGATAACAGTTCCCGGAACCATCCTATCAACGACCAGTCTCCTTCATCTACATGGATGGATTCAGAGATCCTATGTAGTTTGGAGATGGCCTGGTACACTGTTGGAGCGTTATCTGGAATGAAAATGCAACAACTGGATTGGATCACTCTACATACCCCACCACGGTCTGCAAGTATGATGTCTAACGCGACCCTGTTCTGCAGGGTCATAAGGCGGTCCGACTGGAGCTCAGCAGTCAAATTATTAAGGGCACCGACAGTTTCGACTATGGTGGATTCAACCACTCTCGTCAATTGCCTCACATTCCTGTTGTTAGCCATAGGTCCCCAGAACGGCAGAAAACCCCTAAAGAAGTCTCCCGCTTCTTGTCCTGCAGTGTCTTCCTTGCTGAAGACACCCCTAATTCTTCTTATCTTATGGTAATCTGCCGCAGCTGTGTAGGTGGGAGGCAACAGGAATGAAACGAAGCATGTGCCCGAGAAGTCAGGGGGCAACCACGTGTAGGCCCTATCATGGCAGATAAAGTAGGTACCCCTAGCTGCTAAGAACAAAGGGGAAGTCTGAGACGCAAAAATATACGTTTCAGTGCAGATACTCTTCTCTAACTGAGCTCTTGGATTCTTGCCATTACCTTGCAGACATAGATGACCCTGATGGGGTACAATCCAAATTGGAGCGGATCTTTTGCTTGCTGGTTCTCGCTCAGACTCGCTCCATATCCAGTCACGTTCCATCCAATATACGCTAGTGTCTCATCTTCCGGGATAGTTTCGTAGGAACTAGTTCCCCTTATCATGTCGACTATCCCCTTAACTAGAGCACTATTCTTTGGGTTGTCTTTGGACGGAACGTAGGGGTGGATTTCGCGAGCATAGATGAACATCGTTCGGTATGCCCACACAGAACCATTGTAGCTGAATGGCAGCACTAGGTAGGGAATACCTTTCTCAGTAGTATGAGGCATAAGGCCACACACCCAACAGTTGGTTCTGTTCACTACTAGCTGGTGTTGGTGTAAGAGCTGAACAAAGGAGTTGTTCATAAACTCTAATCTTCTAACGGACTCGTGTTCAGGTAGAGGGTGAAAAGAATGTGAGGAGATAGTAGAGGAAGGCATGGGCTGTACAGTGGGTGCAGATGTCACTTGAAAAGAGAATATGATATACCCCACTAAAGACATCATTAGACTAAGTAAAATACAAAGACACATAATTAAAAAACATTTTCTGCTCATGGTTGCACATATTTTCCTCTTGAAACTTATTCTTTCAACAGGTCTCTCCATCTGAAAAGGCTCCATCCTCTAACGTGCTGTTTGCGGCGGTTGGTTTTCTTCACTTGAGAGTGTTTCTGAATGTCCCAGGAACGCCCTAGAGCAAACCAGACCCGTAGACCTTGTGTCCGCAGGCTACACACTCAAGTCTTTTCACCACGACCCTACAGCTGAACCCGGATGGTGGTTCAAAAACAGGTTTTCGGATGGGAGGACCAAAATTTCATTTTATTTGTCCATGACTCTCGGTCGCAAGTTATAACGGCTTTTTCCAGGCAATGTCTGGTCGCAGAAACAAAAGTTCAGGCTCAGTAGTGTCCAATCGAAGTGGTGATGGTATTGCTCTTTGGAGAAGATCGTCACTTTCTCGCTCAGAATTTGTCCCTGTGACGCGTGCGTCACTAAAAGGCAGAAAACGAGGCACTGTTTCAGTTTCCGAGTCAGCAATTCCCTCCTGGACCCACCGGTCATATGGTAGAGGCAAAGGGACCCTCTTACAGTGTACGCCGTGGATCCAGTTTTTCTTCCCTTGTACTCGCACTGCAGATCTTGTGGACAAAATCACCAAATAGGGGCCAATCCAGCGGGGCTGATCGTTCTTTGTCCGCTGAAAGTTCTTGATTAACACCCACGATCCGGGATTGATTGCATGCCCTGGATCTTTAGAAGCCTGAGGCAGTGTATTATGAACCTGTTGGTGTAAAACACGCAATTTATCCGTCAAATCATGCAAGTAATCAAGCAGTACAGGGTGTTCAATCTCGCTGAATTTCGTTGGCCTTGGCACTCCCCATATGTTAGCCGGGCGACCAAACACTATCTCATGAGGACTAAGTCCTACTCGGGAATGTACGGTCATCCTAGTTGACAATAGTGCTAATGGCAACGCATCAGGCCATTTAAGGCCAGAGCTTGCTTGTATCTTGGCCAGTTTTAGTTTAAGAGTGCCATTATAGCACTCAACTAATCCAGCTGATTGGGGATGATTTGCAGCGTGAAATTTCTGCCGGATTCCTAAACCTTCACACACTCGTTTCATCACTTGACCCACAAATTCACCCCCATTATCACTCCACACCATTCTCGGCAAACCAAACCTAGGGAAGAACTCTTTGAGAAGGGCTTTCGCTGTGGACAAGGCAGTATTATCTTTCAGAGGATATGCCTCTACCCATCTTGAAAAGGCACAAACAACAACGAGTACGTATTTCAAATTGTTGCACCTCTCCATGTGGATGAAATCTAGCTGCAAAACCTCGAACGGATACGTTGGAGGCGCAAAATGACCAGCTGGAGTTGGGGTTCCCTTACCAGGATTGTATTTCAAACAAACCATACAATTTTTGACCACATTCTCTGCACATTTGGGAATTCCAGCATTTCGCCACACTGGAGCCAATAACTTACAGATTCCTTTCACACTGATGTGGGCCATCCCATGTGCCATTGTAACCACTGCAAGCACATATGTATCGGGTAACAACCATCGCTGATGCTCTGACAATTCAACCCAACAACCATTTGCATCCAATTTACCCGTACTCTCTCTCCACGTACTTAATTCCTTCTCCGTAGCTTCAGCTTGGATGGACTTCACACACTCTATCGTATCTTCACACATTCCAACGTCACCAATTCATCTTGCAGGGCCCGCAACATACATTCGACTCATCACATCTCTTGCTGTTTCTTTCGCAACTTCATCAGCAAACATATTACCGAGACCAACGTCGTTAGTGACCTTCTTATGTGCACTGCATTTCACAATCGCGACTTGCAATGGCAAAGTAAGTGACTCCAGGAGCTCATTCACCAATTGACCATGCTGTATTTTCGTACCGTGAGACGTGAGGAACCCACGTTCCTTCCACAAGCGTCCAAAACTATGGGCCACACCAAACGCATACTGGCTATCGGTATATATGGTCACTTTAATTCCTTTTGATAATACGTGCGCTCTCATAAGTGCAGTCAACTCTGCTGCTTGAGCTGAATTATGTGGGATACGTGCAGTTTCAACAATCGTATGTAAAGTCGTGACAGCATATGCCGCAGTCGTATCACCATTCGGAAGCTTGAAGCATGACCCATCCACCCATAAGGTACCATCACACTTTACAAGAGGAGTGTCCCTAAGATCTACTCTCCCTTTCGTTTCTTCTTCTGTCCTAAGAAAGCAATCATGCTGTTCCGGAACATCTGTCTTTGTTATAATTGGCAACAATGTAGCTGGGTTCAGCGTGTTGCATTTTCTTATGTGCACATGGCTCGCTAAAAGTGTGAACTCGTAACCTGACAATGGAGCACTAGTTAAGTGCTGTGTCTTGGTCCTGTTTAACAAAATATCCACTGCATGTGGGACCATCACGACCAGCGTATTATTCATCACCAAACCAGCAGACTGTCGAATAGAAACAGCTGCTGCCGCTGTGGCTCTCAAACAACTCGGCAACGCTCTAGCTACCGGGTCCAAAATCGACGAGAAATATGCACATGGACGTTGCTTGTCCCCAAAAGACTGTGTTAACACTGACAATGCACATCCTTCTCTCTCATGGACATACAGCGTAAAGGGCTTGCTGTAGTCGGGGGTACCCAACACAGGAGCCGAACACAATGCATCACGCAATTCGGAAAAACTTTTCTGACAATCTTCGGACCAAGGAAGGGGATTCGGCGTGTCTTTATAGGTCAATGCTACCAAAGGTTTAGCCATCAATGAAAAATTCGGTATCCATTGTCTGCAATAGGATGTAATACCTAAGAAAGCACGCACTTCTCTCTGTGTCATTGGCACACTTAATTTTGCAATTGCCTGAATTCTTTCTGGGGTCAATCTTCTTCCCTCTTTCGATAAGAGGTGACCTAAATAGGTCACTTCTTGTCGACAATACTGTAACTTGGAAAGAGACACTTTGTGGTGTAAATCAGACAAATGACGCAACAATGACAAAGTGGCTTCTTTACAAATCTCCTTAGTATCTGCAGCAATTAACAAATCATCGACGTACTGTAGAAGGGTAGCGCCATCAGGTAACACAAGAGTGTCAAGCTGAGACTTCAGAGCCTGACTATAGATAGAAGGACTTTCACAAAAACCTTGAGGAGCTCTCTGAAATCGGAAGCTTCGGCCTCCTAAACAGAATCCAAAAATATCCCTGCTCTCTATGGCAATCGGGATGCTGAAGAAAGCATTCTTCAAGTCAATCACCGAGAACCAAGTGGCTGAGGCTGGAATCATTGTCAGTAAAGCAGTGATATCGGGAACGACTGGAAACTGTGGCACAACTATCTTGTTTACCTCTCTAAGATCAATCACAAACCTGTAAACAGGTGGCTGAGAAGAGTCAGTACGCTTCAAGACAGGTAAAACAGGACTATTGCAAACATTACCTCTTGTCTCTTCAATTACATTTTTCTCAATCAAATCATAAATGATCGCTAGCAACGCTTTTTCACCTTCATTAGAGATCTTGTATTGGGGAATGCGCGGCATTTTAACATTGGCTTTCAACGTTACAACATATGGCGGTATTTCCAAAAGACCTACATCATTGGGACCAGTAGCCCAAAGAATATCAGGAGAAACGACAATTCTGTTGGAAGTTTGTCCTTTGACAAATATATTGGTGAAACCACTGTCTTACCCAATGTGAGTTGTACTCCCGAAGGAGAACAATACAATGTTGCATACAATCTTTTCAGCAGATCCAATCCTAACAAGTTCTCACCACAACCTGTCGTTAGAATAAGTGGTGCTTCGATTTCACAAGGTCCAACAGAAAGAGACATAGGGCTAGAAATCGGGTTCCTAACCGGGGCGCCAGAAAAACCTACTGAAACATTAGTTTCGCCAGACAAAGGTGCGCCAGGGAATTTAGAGTGCATAATAGAACTCTTTGTAGCACCAGTATCCAACAGAAAAGGCTCTGACACACCTGATGTAATCACCTCAATATAAGGTCCACTCTGATCTACTGGAACTGAAACAACTCCCTCTCTTTGTCTATGGCTGTCCTAGCAATCATCACCTTCCATACTCTCACCTTCTGCATAGTAGTCATCAGCATAGTACTGAGTCGTCCTACCAGACGCGTTATTCTGCTGATCAAAACTATTCATTGAATTTTGAGGAGGAAATGGGCGCGCGTTCTGGGTGAAATTTCCGCGTCCTCTAGCTCTAGGTGCTTGTGGAACACCTCGACCTCTTGCGCCAGAAATACCATTCATACGCTGCAACAAAATAGGGCAATTATATTTAAAATGACCTTCTTCCTTACAATATGAACATTGGTTAGGGCCTATCAGAGCACGTTGTTGAGGATACTCAAACCTTTGCGAATTCCTCTGATACTGTTGAGGTTGCTGATAGTCACGCTGATTACTACGAGGCGGATACGCTTGTTGTAAAAGAACCTTTGTTTTTAACTCTTTAGTTTTCTTGTCTGCTCTATCTTTCTCATCTTTATCTCTATTTTCGTAGTATTGTGCAGTAGCCAATATCTGTGCTGAAGAGGAAACGGCCCAAGAACTCTCTGAATCTTTCAATTTTTTACAAAATTCGGGAAGCAAATTATGCACAAACTTGTCAACAAACAACCTTTGACCACCTTCTGTACTCATATCCTGACCACTGTGGTCGATAAATGTGTCTTCAAACCTAGTGAAGAAGTCAGATACACTTTCCTCCTTCTTCTGCTTGCATGCAGACAATTTATCCCAATTTACACGCATTGCAGGCATCAAAGTCTTCATGTAAGTAACGATCCTACCAGGGAGGTCTGCTACTAAAGGCTCTGGTTTAGCACCGCCTACTTGTCTGTCATTTGCCGCATTGATATTAATCCATGTGTCCCCTAACTCCGGCGCATGATCCGTGTGACGGATCACTCTCCATAAAGGCTGTGGGACCACATTTCCAAACAACCTGTCTATATCAGCTAAATTCATAACACAGGAGTCTGCAGTCTGTGATAATTCCTTATAATAACCTGCAGGGTTTTTACGGGGGTCGGGTAGAGTCTGCTTAAGAGCCAGGACTTCAGTTCGCTTCCATGGAACATGTACCCACACACGTTGAAAATGAGGCTGAATAGGTGGAACAGCATTTAGGTCTCCTTCTTTCCAAACTGGGGAACTTCTCTCATGGGATACTGTCTGACCTTCCTTTTAACAGAGGGTTCTGGCTCAAACAACAGTCGAGAAATACCCTCACTCCTAAATGATAATAATGGCGCAACTGCTTTCTCAATATCGGAACCCACAATCGTGCCTTTGGAAAACTCAAACCGTACACGACACAACTCAGGCGGATTGGCCTCCATATCACAATCTTTTAATCTTTCAAGAAGAACTTCGCACATTTTGTCAAAAACATATCTCTGTTTCGGTGCTTGCCATTGGTGGAAGACATCCATAACAGACTCTAACTCATATCTTGTAGGGTCAGTGACCCATTTATGCGCCAAATGATCCAATACTCCCTTCTCTCTAGAATCGGGCAATTGGCTACGCAATTGTTTACGCTCTAAAATGGGGGTCGTAGTCGGTGACCCAAAGAAAGGAGACAAAATACTAGTAACAGTGTTTGTCATTCTCTGTCGGACAGAAGGAGAAGTTGACAAATGAACAGGAGGAAAAACAGGAGGAGACAAAGCAAATGCAGAGGCAGTGTCAGAAGGGATAGTGTGGAGGGAAATAGATGCAGGGGGCAAAGTCATAGGAAGTAAAGATGGAACAGGTAGTAAAGGTGGCAGCCCTTGAGGGGCTGCGCCATAGTAGTAGGCGCCAACTGAAAAACAGCTGGTGGTTGTGGAAGAACCGGAGGTACAACAACTGGGGGTTGTACAACTAAAGGTTGCGGAGGTGCTGTAGCACTCTGCGCATAAGGAGGTGGTGAATTCAACAAATGAGACATTAAAGGATCCTTCTCAAGTTCCTTCACTGTATCTTGCTGAAGAGGTGGCAAAACTGGATAACATTTATCAATTGCCAATTTACGTTGCCTGTGCAGCTGTTCACTCGCTTGTTCCTCTTCATCATCCTTATACTGCATAGCAGCTTGCATTATTGAAATACCCTTTTCTCTTTTATTCTTCTTTACTAATTTAATTTCTTTCTGTTTGGCTTTTTTCGCCATAGGCGGAAAGAGTCAAACATCGCCGGCCGGGCTTTCTTCTTAAAAAGTCTAACCTCTAAATTATCCAGAATTTCGGTGTCAAAACTACCATATTGCGGCCACTTTAGGACACCATCTTTCCTTGTGTACCTAACCCATACGTTATTATACGTGATAGGGCCCACTCCATGCTTCACGTAGAGCTCATAGGTTGGAGTTCCAATTGGAGGAACCGGACACGAGTCCTCCAATCGGGAATCCCTATTACAACCAAGACAAAACAAATTTCCAAGTCTGCTAAGACCAGGCATCTTCGCTCACTAGTCTAGCTTCAAACTTCAAAGGATTATCGAATACGACAGTCTCGTGAATACACGAGTCCTTCGGCTTTGGTACTTGCAAGTTCCAAATCAAAAAAAAATCCTAACAAATCAAAGATCCCATGGGATACCCAAAACTAAGAACCAAGACTAAGGACTGGGAGACGCTCCACTTATACTTAACTGAGGTATCGATGACGTCACCAGAAGACTCGTCTATTGTCTCGCTCTACAAATCATAAAAGGGTCCAAGACAGGGCGATAGTCAGGGCAGCAGTCCTTCGTAGCCGTCGGGACGCGGGGAACCTTGCAGCAAAGACTTTCGGACCACGAACGACATACAGGGGTCGATGAAGTGGTTGGCCTTCCTCCAGAATTTTACACGAAGCTCCTCACGACCTCTGGCTTGGACCGGTACCGCTGAAATCGCCCCACGTTGGGCGCCAATTGAAGTACTGGGTTTTATTGGACCCAGCGGTGCCAGGGAACACACCCAATGACCTCGAGTTCTTCCTGTCTCAGACTACAGAAACACAGAGTCTTCTTGGTGGCTTCAAAGATCAATTTATTGGCTGCAGCCAGCAACAGGTATCCTAGAAGTACCCTCACGGTGTATGTTCTCAGGAGACTGCCCTCTTTCATGGAAACCAGCTATCTCTTTTATACAGAATATTATGCTTTAGGCAAACATTCCTTATTTTTACAGTGGGTCATTCACATATTTCTTACAACAAAACAAAGACAGATTCATGATGACAAGCCCATTTTCAGTTTGTCCAGCCCACAACCAAATACCCAGTGAGGCCCAACACCTGCAACAGATATAATCTGGACCCCTAATAAAATCAGGCACCTCCTCCTCGTAAAGCAGGTCATAAAGAAAGAGCAGTGACAGGTGTGGATAAGATTTAGATATAGATGTGTGCAATGAAGGGTTTATGGCATGCTGCACCTGGGCCCCTAATCTCGATCGGCCACTGGGAACTAAAACTGGCCGAACAGGTTCTGGCTCTGGACAGTGGAGTCAGCTTGCCCAGGTCACTGAAAGTGTACGTGTCCCCTAAGGCGCGTTTTGGCTTTAGTCATTGCCTTATGTGAGGGCAACCACAAAATGGCTGCCGTACACAAAATGGAACCTGAGGGTTCACAAGGGAATCGTTAATATTAGAGTGATCCCGTCACTCGAATATGACGCAAATACTCAGATATAGCATACCTGTCATTACCGGTCTGCTGATACCAAAATCGTCATGTTACAATGATGTTAATGACACAGGTCCAGAATTTTCAGTACCACAACGGTGGCAGAAGTTGGGGGACCGGACACTGCTCAACATGACCGGACACAACAGCAACAGGGTGAGTAACGACCAGGGACTGGGGGGATGGGGGGAGATGGGCACAATGGCACACATGCACAATTAAGCATAGCACATCTGTGGACAAACCATGCCCCAGACCCCCAATTCCCACCAAGAGACCAATGCACACAGGTATGCAACATCTCAGCACCGCATAAGCACAGAAGCCCGAGGCACACCGCATGTAAGGGATAAGGGGCAGCTAAATCAGAGCTGCAGGGCGACTCCCCAAAATGCAGCACACACACATTACATGCAGAGCACATCAATATTGACAACGATGTGGTACAAACCGCAACACGTCCACAACAGAACAGAGGACACAACTGGTGCCGCATGTGCGTAGAAACTGGCCAATCCCATTTGGCATTGCAGGGAAATGTTAGTTAACAATGTACAAGTACAAACACACATCCGTGATGTAGTCGGAATGTTCACTGTCCCGCATCAAATAGGCAGCTCCCCCCAAACAGTCACAATGTACATTGTCATGCAGTCTGAATGTAAACATGTACAATGCGTCAACATACATGTGAACACAATGTTAAACTGCATCTCCCCTTCACATTGCAGGGGGAAATCCAACACCTCCTGCGGAGCAGTCCGAACCTCTCTACTCTGATGATGAAGAGGACCACCACACCTTCGACTCCGACGCCCTCCAACAGCTCGTGGACAGCCTCCGCAGCCCACTTCCAGGAGCAGGGCAGCCCAGCTGCCACGAGGAGAACCCACCCCCTGCACAGAACACACAGCAGGCAGCACCCACCACCACGGCTGCCTCCCAGGACCCCCACGATGAACACATGGCCTTCCAACGCCATGTGTTGGGTGCCAGGAGAACCTGGCTGAACAGGTGCAGGAGGGGTTCGACCGCATGGCAGCCAAACTAGATGCCATACGTGGGTGTCTGAGTCCCATCAGGGACCACTCACAGTCCCTAACGGACACCCACAGTCCACTCCATGCTCTCCAACGGACCATGGCTGACATCACTAGAGTCCTGACTCTGCGACAAG